>JAULKM010074723.1:0-11815 GCA_032355605.1 Rubia tinctorum
ATAAAAATATAATTTTCATATGAACTCATTTTTTAATAATATTATTATTTCTTAAATTTGGGATAGAAATACTACAATATTAATATTTTCAATGAATCAGCAACAAGTTGCGGGAACGGAACAGATTTTTGGTTATAGTTTTTGGCAACCACATTTATAATTGAATGTGCAACTATAACCCTAAATAGTTGATGTAAGTGCAACTATATCCAAAAATCTGTTATTAAAAAATGGGAGGGAAAAAGAAAACAGAAGAAAATGGAGTAAAAGCTGGAGGAAAAGGAAAAACAAGGACCAAACTGAAGTTATGATTAAAAGAATAAAAAGACTGGTCAAACAAGCAAATAAAACAAAATGAAAACGGAAAAAATATCAAATAGGTAAATCGCATTTCCATAATACGTTTCTTGCATGTCATGGTTTAAAAAAAATAAAAACACCGGTCAAACACGCACAAAACATAAATGAAATCGGACAAAAAATACGAAAAAGGATAAACTGCATTTTCATAATGCGTTTCTTCCATGTAACCATTTAAAAAATTAAAAAAAAATATAAAGGACGCATCCCTACTTGCATCCATCCCACATACTGTAGATCAAATATTGGCATTTTCGCTCAACTGATTACCCCAACAATCAGTTATTCAATTTATCACCCACGGAATTTACCTTTTAATCCCTGGATCATGACCAAACGATGTACTGAAATTTTGTAGCCCATTCTCTTCATGGCCCAAAGCCCATTTAATTTTTCTCGAAGGGAAAGCTCCTGATTCCCGTTCTAATCAACATCGCTCCAAATCAGAAAGCCTTGTTCCTTGTTCAAAAAGTCGAGTCCAGATGTCGACGGAAATCGATGAAGAAACTGCTCGTCGTCGAGTGGCCACCGCCGACTACCGGAAAAAGCTTCTCCAGCACAAGGAGCTGGAGTCTCGAGTTCGAGGATGTCAGTCTCTGAACCCTAGTTTCACTCTCTTGCTTCTTGTGTGAGACAGTGATGCGATTTCATTTTGAATGCTCTGCTCTATTTTAGTCCGAAAATCCATGCCGTAGCTCCATGGATTGGATTTTTAATCGATGTTTTCGTGATTAAAGCTGAACATCTGGACATTGATTTACAATCGAATAAGCTGGCACTTGACTTGCTAGGTTTGATTGGCGCTCTGTTGCCCTCATGGTTTTTTATGAGGAACAATGCCTATTGAGTAGTTAAATTTACTCGACACTATGTTATGTTTTGCTAAGTGAACTTATATTATCCTAGCTCGCGAAACCGTAGATTACAACTTGACATTGAACATGTGAAGACGTGTACGATTTATTGTATATTCTGTTTGCTTCAGAATATGTGTTGAGCTTATATTTGTGCTTTGTGGTGTTAGATCATTATATTTTGTTTCATTATGAGTACTGATATACTGCCTTACCTGTAATAGAAAGAGTGTAACTGACCACTACTTTGTAAATCACTTGGCAGTGAAGGAGAATCTGCGTGCGACGAAAAAGGAATATGGAAAAACTGAAGATGATTTGAAGTCACTACAAAGTGTAGGGCAGATTATAGGGGAAGTTCTCAGACCGCTGGATAACGAACGCTGTGAGTACTTTTTCTCTGATTCTGGCTGTTCTTGTGTGATGCTTTTGTTGTGAATGTCTATTTCTGAGAGGCTTTCTGACTTCTGAGAGCTGGTTGATTACTTAGTGCTGTTATGAAGATTTTAATTGCAGGAAGACACGTTCGCATGCAATAGAATTGAATGATCTGTTGGTGAAGGAAATCATTGATTCTAGATTTTTCAAAATTTTGTTTCACCTACAGTGATCAACTATTACCTGACCATCTCCTATCATGTTGGTAGTTTTATACTTGTTCTTTAGCTTTAGAACAAACATGACGGTAAAAAAATCGTTTCATCTTTAGTGATCAACTGTCTCCTGACCATGTTGGTAGTTTTATACTTGTTCTTTAGCTTTAGAACAAACAGGACAGTAACATTTGTTAATTCTTTAGTGATCAACTATTACCTGACCATCTCCTATTATGCTGGTTGACTTACACTTGCTCTTTAGCTTTAGAAGAAACATGATGGTGTGTGTAAATAACTCTTTCCATTTTATTTAATTTTTGTCTTAGTGATCGTTAAAGCTAGCAGTGGCCCAAGGTATGTTGTTGGCTGTCGTAGTAAAGTGGACAAAGAAAAACTCACTGCAGGCACTCGTGTGGTTCTGGATATGACGACACTTACAATAATGCGGGCTCTTCCTCGTGAAGTAAGTGAATTCATGCCATATAGTTATGAATATGAGTGTGGAATACAAGCTTTTGTTAATGTTTGAGATTTGGTGCAGGTCGATCCTGTTGTATATAACATGCTTCACGAAGATCCCGGGAATGTTAGCTACTCCGCAGTGGGTGGCCTCTCGGATCAAATCCGAGAATTAAGAGAATCTATAGAGTTGCCTCTGATGAACCCTGAGCTCTTCCTCAGAGTTGGCATCAAACCTCCCAAGGTAAGCAAGCATTTCATAGAGGCTCTTTTACGATGTCTACTAGACTTTGACTGCTCTTTATATATTTCTGCCAGTGTCTGACTGAATTCCCTACCTCAATTTTAAATTGTGAATATTCAGGGTGTTCTTCTTTATGGACCTCCTGGAACCGGAAAAACACTGTTAGCCAGAGCTATTGCGAGTAACATAGATGCCAATTTCTTAAAGGTAACCTTTATTTGCTTGTGATGTTACTTATTAGCAAAGCTCTCTTAATAAAAACTGTCGAGTCATTGTTGACACTGTTCATGCATCTGTTAACAGGTTGTCTCAAGTGCTATCATTGATAAGTACATTGGTGAAAGTGCAAGGTTGATCAGGGAAATGTTTGGATATGCACGTGATCATCAAGTGAGTCCTTATAAGATATTGAAATATTTATTTCCACCTGAACAGCTGAACTGATAGATTACTTTTACTGATTATGTGTTCTTTTGTACAAAAGCCCTGCATTATATTTATGGATGAGATCGATGCTATTGGTGGACGTCGTTTTAGTGAGGGAACAAGTGCAGATCGTGAAATTCAAAGAACACTCATGGAATTGCTCAACCAATTGGATGGTTTTGACCAGCTTGGGAAGGTTCGTGTGGAACATTGTTGATAGAATATGCATATAACAAAACCATACATGACCAGGACTGTAGTTTATCATGTCTTGTTAACAAGTTTTCTTCCCCTCCAGGTTAAGATGATTATGGCGACAAATAGACCCGATGTTTTGGACCCTGCTCTTCTTCGTCCAGGCCGATTAGACAGGAAGATAGAGATCCCGTTGCCCAATGAACAATCTAGGACGGAGATTCTTAAAATCCATGCTGCCGGAGTTGCTAAACATGGTGAAATTGACTACGAGGCGGTTGTCAAGCTTGCTGAGGTGGGGATTGTATACCAGCTGCATTTGATTTCCTATGGGGTTTTACTGGAGTACTCATAAATCTGCGGTTTTACAGGGATTTAATGGAGCCGATCTGAGGAATATATGCACGGAAGCTGGGATGTTCGCAATCCGTGGAGAGCGTGATTACGTCGTTCAAGAAGATTTCATGAAGGTAAATTACTATTTAGACTTGGAAATAACTATGGATCCATTTGTTGTATTAGTGAATGCTATCTTGGGCAAACCTACTAGTATTTGTCTGACCCTCTCCTTTTCCAGGCTGTTCGTAAGCTGAATGATGCAAAGAAACTTGAGTCAAGTTCTCACTACAACGCTGATTTTGGGAAAGACTGAGGACTGGCAATTTGCTTGGCCGGCTTCGGTTGTCTTTTATGCATTGGTTCTCAATA
Source organism: Rubia tinctorum (assembly GCA_032355605.1). NCBI lineage: Eukaryota > Viridiplantae > Streptophyta > Magnoliopsida > Gentianales > Rubiaceae > Rubia > Rubia tinctorum. The sequence continues at coordinate 3,843 of JAULKM010074723.1, forward strand.
TAAAAATGACTTCTTGTATTTTTAATGAGGTTAGTGTTAAATTTGTATTCATGTGACTCTTCTGTCTATATAATTTATTATGCATTCATAAGAAAGCTTATAATCGTAGGAATAAGAAACAATGTACTATTTCTGGATTCTTTTCTAAAAGTATTGCTTATCGTTAAACAATAACAGTATACATTGCATTACTGGTATAAAACATAGATTGTTTTTTAAAACAAAGTCAGTATTTTAACAATGTATATGGAAAATGCTAACTTTTCTGAATGAAATTTTAATTCACTAGCTTAGGACTAGAATAAGTCAACTGTAATCCATATTGGAGATGTTAGTACAGATCATAATCTTCATAAGTTCAAAACATAGCTAATTTCAAACATAATTCCAAATTTTGATTTTATCAAATTAATCTAGAGAAACCAGGGTAAATTAAGGAGTAGTTCTCATCCATTGAACTGTTTCCCGGTCTAGCTTTTGCGCTTCAAGTCAAGACCATTGCAAAGCACTGATAACAAGCGGATGCAGATGCTTATCCCCAGCTGCAACTACATTGAAACCTATACAAGAAGCATGCCAATTTTCATTAAATAGACTTCTGTAAACATTCCTTAAAGCAAAGAGTTTAAATAACATTTGCAAATATATTCAACCTTGGTAAATATTTGCCTTATTTCCATTAAGCAAGCACGTACAGACAACTGGATTTCCCGGACACGCAACATTTGCCTTACTTTCAAAGTGGTGTTCATTTTATTTCAAAAGGCAATTTTGATGCTTAGTGATCTTAAGTTGCTTTGGTTTGGGTCCTAGGCGAAATCCATGTCACTCTCCAATTGGATCTTACAAATTTAAAACCACGGCTAATCTAGAATGACAATTGACGTTGATATTTTTGACAAATTACCAAATATTCTCTCACACATGAGGAACATAAATGCATGGACTAAAACTATAACTGGAAATTTAATCAGCGCAATATAAACCCGTGTCTTAACAATGGCACCCTTTTTATAATAAAAATAATAATTCAAGGTATATTTGACCATTGATAACTTTAATTCCACACAATAATTGACTATACAATTTTACTTTTTAGAAACTACACGTTGTAGACTCCAAAGACATAATGTCCGTTATTGTATGCAATAAACATGACTTGAAATTTTTAGAAAATCGGAGTATATATTATTGTTATAGTCATTAATTATTATACACTTATTGTTAATTGGTATTTGTAGGTAACTTTTGAAATTTTACAAATACGTTTACATGCTCGAGGTATTTGATATATTCTTTCCACTAGAGGAAGGTGCAAATAAAACACCCTTCCAAAATTGGGCTTCTTTGCAATGTGAATTTGATTCACTGAATCGTATCATGTTACACTAGACAACCGCTGAAAATAAACGACTTCCGTGAACAAAGAAAAAACCCGAACCGACAAAATTAGTGGGCCCGACTATGGGAAGGATTCCGAAAATGAAGCAGGAAAGCGATAAAAGATGCGTCGGTCTTATATGTGATTTCTTTTTTTCTGGTAAACTGATGAAAATAAAAGGATTATTTCTGTTAATTTGCAACCGTGTGGTAAAGATTTTTTGAAGTCAGAAGGGCACGTTCATTAGATAAAATTCGTTGAAACTAGAGTATGATGCATAGATAAAACGACGTTTTAATCTGATTAGTAGATTTTGAAAGTCATGATCTCTCCTCTTCAGTTAAAAGATATATTTTACTTTTAAGCTGTAGTATGACATTGTGAAGTTCATAAAAAACCACTTTGTCAATATATTTTCGAGAGGGTTATATAATCAAACAAGATATGGCAAGATATCATACTTGCAGGTTGGGAATTGGCCGAAGCTTCCCAGTTGAGGGCGTGTCCTTTCCAATCTGTTATAGTTCCACCTGCACCATCTATGACTGGGATGAGCGAAAGAAAGTCGTATGGCTGCGAAGAGTTGTTCAAACCTTTTGTCAGTGCAAGTCATGAAACACACAGACATTTAAAACAAAGAGATATTATCTTCCATCGGTTGGTGCTCAAACCGGATTCAATCATGAGATATACTGATTTACCTTCAGGCCAGACTCAATCACGAGATCAACAAAACCAGTTGCTAAGAGGGCATAAGCATAACAGTCACATCCATATAAAGGAACTTTCACCTGCTCCAAAGACATTTAGTTAAAATCAACGTGACGAAAACTTTCCATATTGCATATGAAAGACCGGCGAAAAGGATGAAAATTTTACCCCATCTTCACTTAGCACGTGTAATAACAGTACATTACAACGGTCCATCAAATTTATTCAATATCTTATGCACCAAAGCAAATATAATTCTACAGTTAGCAGCAAACATGAGAAACAGTAAGCAGGGCTCCAAAATCATAGACAATTATTGTCTAAGGTCTTGAACAGTCCATGGTCTCCCAAGACAACCTTTTAGTTTATTTTAAATCATATAAGCTTATTTTTATCTCTTTGAAGCAACTAGCCAGCATCCAGACATTCATATACTTATTCTCCCATAACAAAGGCAAAAAATGTACTTCAGATCATACAAGCTTCTTTTCATTTCTATAAAGCAACTAACCTCGTCAGACACTAGTTATTAACTCCAAATCTGGGTTTTAAAAAGCGCAAAGTGCAATAAAGCGCTAACGTTAAAAATTACTGAAGCGCAATTTTCAGATAAAAGCGCACGCATAACATAAACCAGGATTATTTCATTAAAGACACAAAATAGAGCTTAGAATAATAACACAATCATAAAAGGTAAATAAAGCTTTCAACACAATAACAATTTTTTTAAGGGTGGTAAAAAGAACTAAGCGACTAAGATAAAAGGATTCTTAAATTATTATGAAATCATTTAAAGCTCTAAACTCTAGTCATCAGAAAAATCATCATCATCTCCACCAAAAGTATCCCCATGGACCTCATCTCCATCCCTAAACTCCATGTCATCTTCTATACCATTTTCCATAACTCCCTCAATCTCCTCTTCATCCTCATCAATGTTTATTTTTCGAGGCATTCAACTACAAGAGGGCTTAAGAAGACTCTTCCCTTTGTCATTTCAGCCCAAAATATTTAATTATTAAAAAACAAAATATAGAAACCCATTTCAGCCCAAAAACACGTTTTTTGGAGCGCTTTGCGCTTCGACAAAAGCAGTAAAAAGCGCGTGCTTTCCGTCTTGCTCTGTGCTTTGTGATACAAAACGCTCTACCCTGCGCTTAGCGCTTTAAGCGCGCTTTTTAAAAATTCAGCTCCAAATCAGTGGAATGACACACCCAAACTAAACACAAAAGTTCTAGTCCTTATGGAGAAGGGTGTTTTGAAGAAAGTTGTGAGAAAGCATGTAAAACACAATAGGACAATGAGGCTTTGAGATGCCGAGTATTAACAAGCGCGAGTTTTCCTACATGTAAAACCACCCCTATATGAAGGGCAGAGTGTTTATGACGATGCACAGACCAGCAATTAATATTAACTTCAGACATTGTGCTTAAAATTTATTGACTTTGAATAGAGCATCTCTTTAATTGACTGTTGGGCATAGTAGCACACCTTATCCCTAACGCGAGCAAAAGCCACCTCAGCATGTCCTGTGAACAGATGCGGGCTAGTTGTGTACCTATTACAGGAAAAGTCAACGGGCCAAAGTTAGGATCACTATCTCCATAGCTTTCTAAATTGCCCAAGAATTGGCACAGAGTTATTATGCGATGATTTTTTTTTGTTAGGGAGTACAATCGATATTGAAAGAAGCAACTTACAGATATGCTTTTGACAGTTCTGCACAGCTACGTGTTGAGATCTCTTGTCCATTTAAAGTAGTTTTTCTCCCACTCAATCCCAACCATCTCTCTTTTAGAATAGGCTGATCGATTATGCCAAGAATCTAAGATGAACAAAAATTATTAGAATTTGTGACATCAAAATTTTATAACACTGGTACACTGGGCCACTTTTGTGATCTTAGGTAAGTATAGCATTGCTAGTTACCAATTTCTAAACATGTTTATACAAAAAAAATGCAGACAATGATAAGTAGCATGAAGTACCAGAGCAAGCATTTACTTTACCATATGCGATTGACCATAAGAATCTTATCTAGCCATTATGTTCTTCTAAAACACTAGATAACATATACTCATGAATGTATCATATCATTCTTTCATTTAAGAAGCATCCATTTTGAAGAAAATATTACAGCTTTACTACTAACACATGCTATTGCTGGTAGATGAAAGTCCTTACGAATGTTACAACTCATGAGTCCTGATGTTTTGAAATTCGGTATGTTTAAGCTGTATCTCCATTCACCAAATGTAAAACTAATTGGACATGCACCTTAATTGTTTGAAAGATTGTAATCACAGTCCTAAGCCAAAAAATATCATATCCTTCTGCTACAATATCTTTAGAGAACAGAGTATCAGATTGCTGAATATATCAAGTGCATGGATAGTGATTCATACCGGTGTACCTTTATGCAACAAAGCAATAAGAGTTCCAAATAAAGGTTTACCTGAATCACAAACCAAAGAACATCAACTTCAGGAATAAACTAAGAAACCAATAGAGCCACTAGAAAGAATGGAATGACTCTAACCTGTTATAAAGCTCTTTGTTCCATCTATTGGATCTAGCACCCAAACAAAATCAGCTACTTTATCCTCACACTTCCAGCCACTTTCTTCTCCATAACTGCAAGCAACATCCCATCAAATTTTCGAATAAAAACATTTCGAACCTTAAAACCTACCTAGAAGACGCCTGCTTATAGTTATTTTGGATATTAATCACAATATACCAAGAGATCGTATGCATAAATACAAATAAAATGAATATACATAAGCACACACACAGACACATGCATATTATCCATATATCGATACTCAAATATGTATATCTATACATAGATACTCAATTATACACAGATGTATATCTATACATAGATACTTGCATACACATATACACACATAAGTATGTTGACCTTTACACATTCTCACACACAATTAGATCCTTAACATTTCTGGACACAAAATAGATGAAATGTTTGAAGAGAGTGTTATAAAACAAAGTAACGGTTAGACTGGCCTGTCCTACGCATATTTCAGATCAGTAAGGGTAATACTAGCAGCGCTGCAAAAATAACTCATCCAGTCATCTCTAACATTCTATATGCTAGAAAATAAATATAATGCAACTCAAATTCACTACATACTAATAGAGATAACTTACACTGCATGTGAAGGAAAATTCTCTTGTATAATTCTCACCATCGCCTCCTCCGCGGCTTGGTCCGCGATGGTAACAGGACCTATCACCAAACAAACACACAGAAAATGTCCAATCAAATACGTACTCTCTGGATCAAAGAAATCAAAAGGCACAACAGCAACACATTCTCATCAAATAATTTCAAAATGCAAGGAATCTTACTTAAATCCTCCTTATCATGAATGAAGATGCTCTTCCGGAAATACTTGCGGATGACTTCTCCGGCGGCGTCGGCGAGCTCGTTCGCAACAACTGCGAAGCGATCAAGCTCGGAATCCTCGACCGCCAGATCCGCGACTTTGTTTCCGTGAGAAACCGCAGAGCAACAGCTCATCATAGCCGAACGGAGCTCAATTTTCCGGCAACCGATATAGGAGAACACCGGCGTGGAGAGCGAAACAGCATCAAACTTCCGAACGGCGAGTTTATGATTATACCGAGGAGAAGAAGGCGGTGGAGAACATAAATTAGGGTTAGAGAGCATTTGGAGGTGCATTACGAATTGAACCAGTAGGTTTAAATAGGCGGGAAGGAGAAAATGGGTGCGCACGGGAAAAAAGTGATGGGAGGCAGTTGTGAATAAAAGAGTGGAGGCCCTGGAGGGTGATGTGTTCTGCACCGGTCCGATGTTGACGGAATACCCGGAAATGGAGGGATCTCGTCTAATATTGGGCTTTGAGGAGCAACAATAAGGCCCATAACGTGGCCCATTGATGTCGACCTTCACAAAATACCAACAAAATGAAAATGTACTACTGATTTAAGTTTTTAAAACGTACCGAAATAATATTATAAACAAAAATGCACACCTTTTTTTCCCACTTCCTCAATCTACTTTTAGTTATGAATTTCAGTTAATATACATTTAAAAATATTATCATGTATATTTGTGTGAAAATTGATTAAATATGTACAATCATTTGTTAAAACTGATTTGAAAAATGTGAAGCTTGACTCTTATTGTAATAGTGTGATTTTTTTGAAGATACTGTGATTAGAAATCTAGAAGTGTGCGGTAACCAATTTTAATCAAATCAAGGTTCATAATTGTAGCTGTAGGAGACAACATTCACTTGTGTAGAACAAACCATCTGTAATTATGGTCCTACGATATCTTGACTATAAACGATATCCCTCCATTGACTAATTTTATCTCGTTTTAACCAAATAGAATGTGTGATTGCGTCCACAAATCGAATCGAATTTGAGGATCCAATTGTAAATCGAATTGAGGATTTAAAACGATAAATATAATTCCATACGTAAAGCGTGGCATTATAATATAATTCCACATGTAATGTGACGTTATAATATGGGTGCCAAATTGCCAATATATCGAGTCATTGTCTAATTGACACTTTGAATGGAACACGATGTCTTCAAAGTTAAAAGTGAAAGTCGTCATCCACCCAATTTTATTAGTAATCTATTCCTATAAAGCCAATATGTTTTGAATTAAAGGAAACGATAATAACATAATCATACAGACACTTTATTACTCTTCCAATTGAATTGAAAGTGCCTTAGCTTGAAAACATTACTTCAGAAATGTTGGTACGATGCAAATCACAAGAAACAAAGAAATCACACGAAGCATCCCGTCTACTTTATTACACAGTACTAAGAAACTGCCAAAACACACAGTAATCAACTAAATTTACTAAAATGAATTCAACCAGCACGATGATGGTGGCGGCCGGGGAGTTTCTCCTTAATCTTCTCCATAAAGCTCTTCTTCTCGTGGTGCTCCACGGTGGTGGTAGAGGCTGCGCTTCCAGCTGTGGTGGTCGGAGCCGCTGAGGCAGCGGCAGCGTCCTGCTGCTTCCCGCCGGGAAGTTTCTCTTTCACCTTCTCCTTCAGTCCTTTCTTCTTCCTCCTCCTCCCACCTTGTCCATCGTCCTCCGACTATGTAGATCCAATCATCAAATACATCAAATAAACAAAAAAGTTAGTTTTTGACATCAAAAGATGTTGTCATGTAAGCTTTTAAAAAAATTGAGGCAAAAAGTAAATAAGAAGTTAAAACGTTAACTTTTATGGGATAGACAGTTGAGCAGTTAACTAATATCTCCATCTTACAGAGCTAGAGCTCGAACTAGAGCTGCCGGAGCGACGGAGCTTCTCATCACCAGCACCGCAGGCGGCGGCGTCTGGTACGTGATGAATCCCGGTGGAGACGGCGACGCCGGTGAGATGCATCGGGTTGCCGTGCTCGTCCTTGAGCTGAACAGGGTTGCCGTGTTCGTCGGCCAACTGGATATGATTCTTATATTCGTCCCGCAAATCCGCCATGGTTTGCTATTGCGAAATCTAGACAATTTGATGATATGATTAACCGTTAAGTAACGGAGATAGACGATTGTCGTACGTTCGAAAAGGATGAATATGGGACAGGAAGGAAGTCTGTACAAAACTGCATGGTGTCCACGTGTTTTGGGAGAAGCTAGGTGGCGTGTAATGGAAGAAGCTAGGTTGCCACGTATATGCTACGTGTCGTTTAACTAAGAAGACAACAACTACTACAAGACTACTCCTGTGGAGTACGTACTATTCATAAAAATTTTAAGCTTTACAGGAAACTAACGGGATGACATCGCGCGATGCGCGGTGTTTGTGGTATACATTCTTGTAATACATTTTGTTGATGATTCTTTGAATATTGTGTAAAATT
>JAULKM010074734.1:0-11814 GCA_032355605.1 Rubia tinctorum
GTAAGCTAGTTTTATACTTGTATTTTGTACCTCACCTTTGATTGGTATGATGGTTCTTTAGATTATCTTAGGCTTTGGGATGTGAAAGTGTGAGAGATTCCTATGTCTTGGGGGATAGGGTAGTCTAGGAATAAAATGTTAGGTGTTTTAGGAAAAAAATTGCATGCTAATTTACGCTTAATTCTTTGCTTGTTCTTGTTTACTCGAGGACGAGTAAAGGTTTAAGTGCGGGGCATTTGATGAGACGTCAAATGCATGTATTTTCTGAAGCATTTAACATCTCTTTTGTTATCTTTATGTTGGAATATTGCTAGATTTAGGTAGGATTACATTATAAGGGGTTTGGATAACCGTTTTCGGTTTTCGTATATCCTTCATTTTGTAACCTCGTTTGAGTCTAATGGATTTTTGGTCCTTACGAGCATCTAGATTCCTTTTTGTGAGATTAATTTGTAGATTGCTCTTAAGCACTTTGGAGTATTTTAGTGAAGGCCATTTTCAAGGATGGTAGAATATTGAAGGTCACGAGTCAAAACGTGGTAGAAGATAAAAGGGTCAAACAGTGAAGACAAAGAAGCGGATGAACTGTGATTCGAAAGTTTGAACCGAGTTCTGAGAATGATCCAAGAAGAACCAGTGTTCGTGGGTGGTCCCATTGGATTCTTCTTCTCGAGTACTATAAAATCGACTACAAGAACTCTCAAAACGAATAAGCGGTTCGCCCGTGGCGAAGCAAAGAAAAAGGGGGCAGCAATTTCATTGCGGGCCGCAGACCTGCCTTGCAGCCCGCAAAAACAATATTGGGATGCAGTTTTAAACTCATTTTTAGCCTCTTCTTCACTCATCTTTTACCTTATCCAAAATTTTCTCTCCCAAAATCCTAAAAACACATTTTTTTCTTCATCTTTTCTCTTATGGTTACCATGAATTCTAGTAGATTTGTTATGTGTTTAGCTAATCTAGGCTAAATATACTCGTAGGAGCAATTAGTAAGCATTTCTAGTATGAATTTGTGATATTTGATTTCAGCTCCCTGCCTTGCACAAGGTTGCACGGTTTGTGTCAGTCCGTGCGGCCATCCATGCAAGAGGCTGCACGACCCATTTTGCACAAACTTGCACAGATCGTGCCGTTTGCCACTGGCAGCAAATTGTGGCTGCTAGGGTTTTTGGCCATTTTGGGCCTTTTTCAAGGGCGAAATCCCTACAACTATATATGGACCTTTGCCTATTAGGATTTAAGTTTATGCCCATTTTTCATCTTCAAGAGTAGGCTAGAGAGAGAAAATAATCTTCCCTCTCTCTAGGTTCTTTTTCTTTCTCCTTTTTAATTTTCTTTTGCCCAAAATTGTTGAATCCAATGATACTTGGGTTCAATGCTTTGGGATTAGTTAATTAATTTGGGGATTATATTTGTATTCATGTATTAAAGTTTGTTTTGTGAAATTTATTGGATCTACCTATTTGTATGTGTTATGTGATCATTTTGTTAGCTTGTTCTTCATATTCTTGTGAATTGCATGATTATCAGACTTAGTTAGCACACACTGTAGTCTACTTTCATGTTGATGCATTATTGATACCCTGGGGAAGGAAACCTAGATGCGCTTGGGGTAACGATAATCCGGATCCATGGAAGATTTTATATGCGCACCATTATGTGATAGATAAGGGAAATTTTTTACCATCGTCTATGCTACGTGACACAAACACTAGAATAGGGATGTAGTTCTTATATGTGATGAAATTGAGAAACGAAACATCATTAATCATGTTAAGCAAATATTCCCCAACTGCTAGTTCATATAGTTTATTCTCGTGATCTATTGCATGTTAGTAGTTGTTAGCACAAATCCCCCCCTTCTTGTTTACAACACTGATTATTCTTGACACGTGATCAGATCAACGACCCGATTATGGTTGTGTGTAGTTAATTATTAGATTCCTAACATATCTGTGGACGACCCTGGTACTTTCCGCTATCAACCAATATTGGTAGTATAGTAGTAGGAATGCGAAGAATAATAGAAATTTCATCTTTGACCTCACTTAGCCTCCACTCGGTTCAATTAGTGGATCTCCCGTGATTTATTAGCGACGATGGGAGGGGGTGGGTCAATAGAGGTGGTGGTTGTGTTTCGTTGTTGCAGACTGTTGCACAAGATTAAGCTGTGATGGCAATGCTAACCTTTATCTCCCGGTAAACTTTAAAATAAATCCTTCCCAACCCCATGGTTCACACAATGGTTGTCAGAGGTAAAATTGTAAGTTCACACGCTTCTTTTTAGCTCTTCCATCTCGCTGCTTTTCAGAGGTTGGAGATTTCAGCGCCTCGCTGTCACCATCTCCACCCTTCCCACTGCCATGTGGTTGCAACTTCACAGACTGGTGACAGCGAGAAACGACGACATTTGGATGTAGTCTACACGTGTCTATAGTCATAATTGAAGGCAGAATTTTGGAAAATGATTTATCCTTCTGTTTATCAACATAACTCATCTCACCAGTATTCTGGGATAATTCAGAACCTTTCCTTTCCATCTACAAGTATTTCTTTAATCTTACTTTGATTTTCAACCATTTAAGGTTTAATCACATACCCTTTAACTCACCGTAGTCACTCCCCCAAATTCTTGATCAATTTGAAGGTCAGCTAGCTGTAATTCTTAATTTTTTGATTTTTTTCTGTGTCTAGTGGTACGACTAGGAGAACCTGGAATTGTACGAGTGCTGCTACTCCAGTGGGTTCTTCTAGGTACTTGTTGAGTAGCGATCAGAATCAAACCGCTTTCCTCTATATCATTTCCAATCTTGATCCTGTTCTGAGTTTGGAACCCAAGGAATCTCCCTAGTCGCGTCCCCAGTCCTCCACTGTCGTGGACGGCAGCGCCGCCTCACTGAAACATGAATCGTCGACAACATTGGATGTCAAACTTCCGCCGTCATTTGGTTCACCTCCGAATCAGGTTTTGTTTGTTTTCTCCTCTTATTTATTGGATTCATACATTAATAAGAATTTGTTCTTCTAGGTACTTGTGAGTAGCGATCAGAATCAAACCGCTTTCCTCAATGTTATTTCCGATTTTGATCCTGTTCTGAGTTTGGAACCAAATAAAATCTCCCAAGTCATGTTCTGAGTCCTCCACCGCCGTGGATGGCAGTTCCGCCTCACTGAAACAGGAATCGTCGACAACATTGGATGTCAAACTGCCGCCGTCATCTGGTTCACCTCCAGATCAGGTTTTGTTTGTTTTCTCCTCTTATTTATTGGATTGATACGTTAATTAGAATATTAGATTAGTTTCTATTTTAATAGAATCAACATTTCGTGATTTTTAATTACAGTTATTACAAATATTAATGATCAAACACTTGTTTGATAATGTAAATTTTGTTTCGGTCTGTATTTCAGTTGCAGGTGGTAATGCTTAGAGTTTCACTTCATTGTACGGAATGCGAGAGGAAAATGAAGAAGCATATTTCTCGCATTGAAGGTCCGTGCTTTTATTTTACTTTACTTTAAATTTTCTTTTGAAGTAAAAATCTTAGTATTCATTTGTGAAAAAATGGGTTACAAAATGTGTGGCGTTATCCTCATAATAAATTGATTCTCTAGAGTGTTTTGCATGCTGAGTTAATACGTGAGTAATAGAGTTTGTCATCTTTGAATGGAACCAGATATCGATGTGTTTCAACCAGTCAACCATTGTTGCACTGAATGTTTTTTATTTTTATTTTTTTTGACCTTAAACATTTCATTGATATAGTACTAAGTAAGAAAGATTATTATCCAGTGGGATGTTGCATGTTTTCATAATATCAACTTTTTATAATTCTCAGTATAACATATAATGGTGAAACGTTTTTGAGTCAAATGTGTAGTCAAAGTGTGAACCTTATGGTTGGACGGAGGTAATATGGAAACCTTCAGATTGGGGCTACTTAGTTTGGTTGTAGGATCAATCTTCTAATTATAGGACAGTTGATATGTTGGTTTCACATCTTATATCTTTTTGCGTGTTGTAGTAGTAAATATCTTAAAAGATATTGTTTTATAGGTGCTGCTGATTAAGGGAAGTTCTTTAGCATGCTTTGAGCTTGAGAAATAATATTATGACGTGCAATTATGGTCTGGAGTGTTGAATGAAGTTGTTACTTTGGTGATATAAGCTACTCGGTGGTGAGTTGTATTTGTGAATTTCAGATCAAGAATTCATGTTAATTGTTTTTGCATGTTTAATTTTGGCCTTTTGAGTTTTCCCTTTTATTAGATCATCCAGGCTGGGAGAACTTAAAGTTTGCTGAAATGAGCAACTTTTCAATGAAAGGCAGTGATCAATCAAATAAAAATTCAAATATAAAGAAGACATGTGCTGAGTAATCATCAGAAGCCAAAAAAAAGAAGAAGTGTTGCAGTGGAGGATAGAGCATGGTACTTTAAAGCGTTCCCTTAGGCCAGCTGAAGTTTTACCGGAAAATGCTACTGGTATATTTTTTCTTCTTCTCTCAATTCATTCCCAAGTGCTTGATTGTGAAATTGTAATGTGGAACCGAGGGAATTTCTTCTCATTGGTCTGAGTGTTTTGTTGATTTTTGTTCCTCCACTGCAGAATTTCTAATCTATCTTACCTTTGGAATAGTTGTTTCATTTTTTTCTTCTCGGTGGTGAAAATTTTCTCATAAAAATGTAGCTTTGGTTGCAGATGGAAAGTTTTTTTTTAATAAGGCATCGACATTTGTGTTGATTTTTAGTCTAAGTTTTTATTTTTCTTCCACTAAAATTTTGCTTCTAATGTTTCACCGTTCTTCTTTAAGTACCACATAATTTCAATGACCCTTGAGTACTCTTCTTAAGAGACACCTCACCTTTACTACAGTAACTCACAATGTTAGAGTCACTCCATTAAACACGACAAATTTTTTGGAGACTCAATCATCGTATCAATATTCCTATCAATGATAAAATCATCAATACAACAACATCAATAACATGGTCATTTTTTCGTGGTCTTTAGTGTATACGCCTTCATTGAACTTATTGATTCAGTATCATTGGTTAAGTAACAATTATTTTGGTCAAATAATGGGTCATTCAGGAGCATTGAGCTTTTCATATTGCTCTATTCAAATTTTACTGTCTAAATCTCCAATTAACCATTTAGGTCCATTAGATGTACTTCTAGCTTTCACAAAGCCTTGATAGCAAGTACCATTACCCTTGGACTCACACATAGAGAACATCCAGCAAGTACACAAATATGCTTACTAATTGTTCAAATCTACTAGTACTCTAGTGATTTGTACTCATGTGGTAGATTAATTTCTCTATTGATCGTCGCTTTCCACAAACATAATTTTACAGAATATTGTTTCCATCGTTTAGATTTATCCTCAATCCTTAAAGATTCCATCAATAGGCTCATAAGTTAATTTAAGATAAATCAGGATCTCTATCCAATTTTTTTACAAAATACACTTTCCATCAAGATGTATTTCTAATTTTCGTATATTATTTCTTGTGAATCTCAAGAAATTAATAGCACAACAACATTGTGCATATCTAGTAAAGATATTGTTTTAAGTATTTCTTTTACTACTTTTGCAATATGCCACCCTCCACATTCAAAAGAACTTGTAGGATTGCTCTAAGAAGTTTTATTTTGCTTCTTCCCGGGGTATCTTATTTAAAAGATCGCCGGCTAGCGTAAATGCTCTCCCACATCGCATTGATCATTTCCATCAATTTTGTTCAACCACGACATTTAGTTGGTGCGAGTACAAAAAAATAAGGGTAATATACAAATTTAACAATATATAATTGAGAAAGTGCAGATATAACCCTGAGATAAATTTTAGTGCAAATATAACCCTGACTATTGAATGAAAGTGCAAATATAACCCTATGACACCAATTCCGGCGTTGACTCACATTTTCTGGCAGTTGAATGACTTGTAAAAACGGAAATACCCTCAGGCTTAGAATCTAGAATGTTATTGTCGGTTTTGCCCTTATGAGTGTGGGTCCCAGTTCATATTTTATTTACTCCCTTTTGTTTTCAAAAAATCTGCTCATTTTTTCCCTCAAATCCGTCATTTCTGTCACGGTCCGCCATCATGTTCTGGCATCCAATGTTTAGGTGAATATTCTATTAATTGTATATGTTTTTTGATTGGGTGTAGACATGTCAAATGTTTGTCTCCATTTTGATGGGTGGTAGTGTTATTTGATCCCTTCACCTCACGTAACAAACCCTTCATTGGTAGTATTTGTAAGCAGATACATATTGTTATGGACTAGCAGATTTAAGTACTGATATAACCCTAAATGAATAACTAAAGTACAGATGTAACTCCGACTAATTTAAGAAAGAGCAGATATAACCCCGATTAAGTTGGGGAAGTGCATATATAACCCCGAAAATTTATTAGAGTGCATATATAACCTTTATTTTACATATGAAGTCATTTCATAACCTTATGTAATTTGGTGAGGTCCAAATACAACTTACGAAGTTGGGATACATCCCAGTTGTAGTCAGGTTGTTTAAATTGTACTTTGAAAACTGATCCGAACATATTCTATTATTACAAACATCCCTTGAGTAGATAATTTGGAAGACATTTTCAATAGGAACATCACTACATTAATATAGGTTCGAATGCGTTGCATTGGAATCGGACCACACGAAACACATAGTAGTCTAATTCTTACAATTAGAATTACAGAAGCTAGAAGGTGACCTATACCTGTCAAACTGGTAAAGGGCAAAATTCTAACTAATGAAAATTCCATAAAAGAGACATCAATTTTCTAAAGTTTGATGACATAGATTACACACAAAAAGTATCCTTCACTGATATCAAGTGTGGTTAGTTAGGGGAGGTTGTGACACACTTCTTCTTGGATTCCCTATTTCCCACTGTGGACTGAGTGTGGATAGAGTAGTTGGTTGTGTTCTGGATCTAGGGACATGTGATGCATGCGACGTATTTACCGTCGGAGTTAGAGTTGAGCCAAGCAACCTCGCAGTCCTTTCACTGAACAGAAAAGTCCTTCCTCACATTTTGTTAGTCCTAGCCTCCACTTTTATACCAAATACAGGGAACTCTCTAGGTGGTGCGGGCCTAGATAGCTGCAAACCATAGACGATGAAGGGGAATGCTAATAAATGGTTGTACAAATTGCAAAAAAGAATCCAACATAATCATTTGAAATCCCACAGAATCCAACAAAATTGTACCATGTAGCAAGAACCCAACATATATAATCCAACATAATTGTTGCAAACTTAATCTAACATAATCCAATGTAATTGTATGATTAATAATACATCCCACATAATGATATTACCTGGGGGTCTGCTGAGTTCAGATAGTTGAGGATTTCGAGCACAATGTTCCCGGGTATTGTGTGTACTATGACTAGTCCTAAACCTCTAATTGTCGTACTAAGATCATGAGTATGGTACATAGTAAGGTAATTAATTATGAGGCTATACCTAGGTTTTACGCTAAAGTGGTCTAAATGAAATAGAATTTGGAAAATGATAATACCTCGGCACTGTACTAACGTGGTAAATGTGCAATAATTTTAACACCTTGCTTTCTACCGTTAATTTCTCCCATGTCCTCATTTCGTAAGACTTGGTCATCGGTAATTGGATCCTGGAATGAGTACGATCATTGGTCGTCATTGTTTGGTTGAGTGACCTCCTCCTCAGCAGCAACCTACTCCTCTACCAAAGGTTGTTCCTCAACTGTTTCCTCCACAACTTCCTGAACCGGAACCACAACATCTTGCACCACCCTCACATCCGATTCATCCGTGAGAACCAGGGTCCCACTATCAGGTGGCTCTTCGACAACGACTTGCACCGAGACATCCTTCCTATCATGGAACCTTTCATGTAGTAGGCCTTTCTTGGATGCTATAATGCTTCACCACAACATCCAGTGTCTGAAGCATCAGCTTCTCACCCTCGTTGTTACCCTGAAACTGAGCTTCTACGGTTTACAATTAAGATGGAAATTTATCAAATTGAAAATGAGTTAATGTCATGTTGTATGATTTCTTACCTGGATAGTTTGATCTGCATCTTGCAACTTATGCCTCGATGTTTTCTTAGTTCTCCTTGTCTTCTTCTTCATTGTTGGTTCTGGGTGTGGTTCCACAATTTCATTCTCCGATTGTTGAATGGTTGAAACCATTTCCATGGTTTTCTGCACAACCTGCTTCACAAAAATATGAATGTAAACCTTTAAAGAAGTCAGAAGTTGATAGTTAGGTAGCGATAAGTATTTGGTAATTTACCATTTCTTCATTCAAAACATGAGGTGGGAATTTCATCTCCGTATCAATTGTGTCATCGTGGTTATAGTTTCGGACCTCATGATCACCATCTCCTTCAACCTTTTAGAGGAAACTTAAGTTATGGCCAGTCACATAATGATCGAAAATCAAAGAACTACCATCATTTAAACGACATCCGTAGAAATCAGAGTAACAAAATTAATAAAATGGAAGTACAACCTAATCACCATCCAAAGTAATCTCAGGATCATCGTGCTCTGCAATGTCAGCAACCTTTTCCTGCAATCAGTAGATATTCTTTACATCATATGCACAGTGGAAATGTATCACGATGGCAGTATATAAAAACTCCCTGACATTTTGGGCCATTAGACCTTTCTTTGCCTTCTTGGTCTGGGATGGGGCTTCGTACTTGAAGTTGGACCTGCAATCAGTCGCTCAATAGAATCCATCAATTTTGGACCCTTCGTAGCCCTGGTCCGCTTTGCAGGCTTATCAGCAACCTCCTTGGCCACTGTCCTCCCTCTCTTGGGTCCAACACGTGGCGCGTCTTGTTCATTGGGTTGGGAACTAGGCTCCACCCCCTGGTGCATTAAGAGAAGAAAAAAATCAGATTCACAAAAAAAGGAAACATTGCTCTAAATAATGTTAGACCATGAAATTAATATGTAGTTGTAATACCTCGGATCCTGGAGCAGACTTAGCATTTTGTGATAATTTATTTCTTTAGCTATCAGTCCCCCTTGACATGACCTTACATTGTGACCATATTCTCCACATTTTCTATACCTCCTCATCTTGCTGCTGTCCCGAACCTCCCGATCCTCTTTCTTTCTCTCCGTCTTCGGTCTACCAATTCGACGATGCAA
The DNA here is from genome assembly GCA_032355605.1 of Rubia tinctorum. Taxonomy (NCBI): domain Eukaryota; kingdom Viridiplantae; phylum Streptophyta; class Magnoliopsida; order Gentianales; family Rubiaceae; genus Rubia; species Rubia tinctorum. Next base: position 9,180 of record JAULKM010074734.1, read on the forward strand.
TTCCGGATGTTGGCATGGCTGAGCCGTCGGGCTAGGTGTCCAGAAAGTCTTGTGAGGTACGGGCTAGAGCATGTTGGAGTAGGATTTCAGAAAGGTTGATTTTTATAGCATGACATCACATGATTCATGGAGGGGGTGTCTTTTGTGCAACAGTATCGCAGCTGCATGCCTACATGGTATCCCTATGTGATCCAAAACACCACATTCGCATAACCTCCTATCAAGTCTCACCATGTAATGAGAATCTCCATGTACTACTTCATAGTCCTTATCTGAGCAAGGAGTGAAGGCAACTCGTCGAGACTGTTTTAAAACGAGTTTCAATATCTCTTCAGTCTGTGGACACATTACACTATCACATGCTACACATTTCTTGTTCCGCTCATCCAACCTTCCCATACACTTCTTTCGCAACCCCTCCATCAATGTAAGTACAGGCTGGTTACTCAAACTTCCAATCCAATTGTTGAAAGACTCTGCTGGTTTGTTAGTTACGTTGTCACACTTTAAGGCTGTTGAGTAAGTGTATCTAGCCCACAAAGCATCACCAAGGAAATTCATGTACTCACATGCCTCAACATTTAATTCCTTCATCTGCTCCATTGCTATTATAAAATCCCTCATGTTGTATGACATAGTAGCTCTCCAGAAAAACTTCTTAAAAATATCTGCACGGTGCTTCCAACAGAAATTGGCATAGATGTGGTGGTTGCACCTCCTCTGTGAGCGTGAGGCACAATCTTTTCAATTGCCTTTTCAAGGCCCTGCATCACGGAACAAATAGTGCATAAGTCTTTTCAGGTAAAATCAGAAAACATGTCAAACATATAGGGTGTCATCAGCACATAATTAAATCGTACTGGGTAATATCATCACATAATTAATTCATACAGGGCCATATAAGCACATACATACATTATGTAGGGTCATATATGAACATATATACATTATTTAGGGTCATATATGAACATATGTACATTATATAGGGTCATATCTGCACATATGTACATTTTATAAGGTTATGCAAATGCACAATTCCTAACACTTAATAAACTCCGAACAGATCAACAAGCAGCACAAAATGCACAGTCTCAACACAAACCATAAACTAGAACAATCAAGATACATATTCAACAAGCTAAACCATAAACTACAAAATTCAAACGGTAAAAAAAGGGTATAAGATAACCAACCTTCTGCCGATCAGTCATGATAGTCCAGAGGTTGTCTTCCGCAAATCCTCCAAGGAAAAACTCCATTTGTTTGAAGAAGAAAAACCAACTATCTTTGGATTCAGACTCCACATGTGCGACGGCTAGGGGAAAATGCCACCATCCGGGTAATTCGCAATTGCAATAAGAAGAACCCCTCCGTACCTCCCCTTAAGGTGACAGTCATCAAATCCCAAAAATGGCTTGTAGCCTGCCAGAATTCCCTTCTTCACAGCGTCAAATCCAACGAAAAACATTTTCACATATGGCACTGGTTGCCCCGGGGCATACTGAATCATCACTTGACTGCCTGGATTGCATTTCCAAACCTCTTTGCAATACTGTGGAAGAGATTTGAATGATTTTTTGTGGCTACCATCAAGCATCAATTCTGCCAATTTCCTTGCTCTCAGCATCTGGTGACGCTTCGGGTGAACACCAACATTCTTCAAGTGCTCCATCAACACATTGTACGAAACATGCCGGTCGGCCGGGAGCATTGCAATAAGCTTCTGCGCTATCTATCTCTATGGTGTCTTTTCCTCCTGCCTACACGTATGTCTTCTATCCAGGGTGCGAATGCTAAAAGTATAGCCATCAGGTAGTATCAAGCTATGGAGCCTCCATCCACAACTATCATCACCAGACCTAACTGTCACTCTACTCTTCTCGCTCTTTACATGTTTAAACACGAAGCCCTCCTGTACCGAGAAGTCTAACAACACGGTCTTAAAATCTTTCTGAGTCTGGAAACTCATCCCCTTCACCAGTTTTATTTTTTCCCCGTCTTGAATATCAAACTTCTTCTTGTTGATGCATTTTTTTCATGGGATTGTCCTCTAAGTTAGTGTCTGAGAATTCCTCCTGCTCCTGCGCCGTGTCACTACCAACATCATCATCTGACTCAATCTCAAAACCTGCCTTAGTGTACCGATGATACCAGTCACAACTTTCGTCTGAATGACCCTCTTTCTCAGGCTGGGGCACAAATCTTCATCTTCTGAGCTGTCTTCTTCCATAAATGTGTTCGCCACAACTTTACCACCTTCTTAAGCTGCCCGGTTTTCAACTTGTTCACTATTTCTGATAGCTGATTTCCCACTGTTTCAGTGTTGCTTCTCTCACCCCGATGACCACCTTCCAGAGGATTAACCACCTCATAAGACCTGATTCACCGAACTTGCTGTCAAGGTTTCATAAAAGAATACCAAGGCCTTATTTCCGAGTCTAGGTTCAATATCATCACAGAACTCAGTAGACTTATAAATATATAACTTCACCATATTTTCCAACACCATTCAAGATATTCCTTCTACAAAACCAACTTGGAACATACTACCCACTCCCTATGCTCAACAACATGACAATAATCCAACAATGATTCAAAATTATCACCCCCCCCTGAGGGGGGGGGGGGGGGGGGG
>JAULKM010074744.1:0-11814 GCA_032355605.1 Rubia tinctorum
ATGGTTCCGTCAATGAAACCATTCTTCTTCTTAGCAAGCATAGCACCATAAAAGGCATTAGACCATTCCAGGTAATTCTCCTCTCCATTAAGTATGACGGGACAGATGAACAAACCCGGCCCGTCAGCAATACTAAGAAAGTAAGGGCTAAGCATAGAAAGACCCGTAGGTATAATACCCCCAGTGCTGGATTGCAATTGCAACTGTTTGAGTAAAGCTGCAATCACATCGGTGGCATTGAGGTTTTGTAGTCTAGTAGTCTCGGCTTTAGCAGCGATGCGGGCTTGATTAGCAACATCGGAACTTGAACCAGGAGCAAACATAATTGCGGATCAGTGGCAAATAGCAAATCGGCGGGATATGAGCGGCGCGGCGTGTGGATGAGCTGCGGCGGCGCGTGGCTGGTCGGAGGCGGTTGGTTGCAACAGGTCTATGATTTTGAAAAGGTCGTGGCTGGATTACTCTAATAAGCGGCACATAGAGCACGTTGGGGGAGTTTTTGAGGGCAAGCCCATTTTGATTTAAAGCAGACCGGTACTACATGCCTCCATCTTTATTCATTGTTGGCCATGTTGATCCCCACCGGGAAGGAGGAAGTAGAAAGTTATAGATACACGACTTAATATGAATTCTTTTCAATTTAATATGAATTCTTTTCTTTCTGTGTTGGTGGTTGGTGTGTTGGTATTTAGATATTTCAACCATAGATATTGAAGTCATTTTGACTAACATAAATCCAAGTTATCCAAAAAAATAACATACCAATATTATTACTCCCTCCGTCCCTTAAATATTGGCCAACTTTTTATTTTTGTCTATCCCACAAGTAATTGAATACTTTGAAAATTACCTAAACTGGCAAATAATGTGTTGTTAAATTCCCACAATGTTCTCTTTAACTTTAACAACTTTGAGACTAGACCCACTGTTTCCCAAAATATCACTACTTTTCCATAATTATTCCATGTCACATCAGGTTACATAAAACTTTGGTACAAAAGTAATCAGGTCATTATTCTTGGGACGGAGTAAGTACATTTTACTGATTTTGTTTTTTAATATTTAGTCAATCCTAACTCATAAAAATATATAATTTCTTTAAAATATATTTAAAATCATAAATATCTCATTGTACTATATCTATGTATATATACCAGTGAAAAAAATCAAAAAAGCACATGATAGGAAATAACAAAAGGTTCGGATTTTTTTTATTCAATGATAGAACACTTTTGATATATAAATGCAACTATATATACACACACATATATATATACACAAACACACATATATATACATACATATATATATATATTTGTGGATTCAGGTGAGAACACCCCCTTAATGTGAGAGCACTCATTTATGTGACAACAAATCTAAATCACTAAACCACTTGATCTGATGGTTAAGATTGCCTCATCGTTGCTTTATTTATTTCTGTGCGTCCCAAAGTTGCGCCAAACAACAATGCCAAAATTCCAAACATGCCTTAAAGTTACGTGTGTTTATAATTTAAACACGCCAAAGATTCCAAACATTGTTGCTTTATATTTTATATATTATTTCTTCTTCTAAACTAGCATTTCAACTTTTAACTGTAGGTAATTCAACTCATGTGTGCAGGTGTTTTAAGTTAAAAGTGTGGGTGTTTGAAAATGATATTTTTGGTGTTTTAAAATTTTTGTGCCAATTTAATTAATTCTTATAAGTGCAGTGTAGGTGCTTCAACTTTTAATTGTGGGTGCTTCCAATTATGTGTGTCAGTGCTTTAACTTAAATGGGTGGATGCTTCAACTTATGTTTGTAGTTTCTTTGAGAGTAAAGTCTAGGTACGTCAACTTTTAACCGTAGGTGCTTCAACTCATATGTGTAGGTACTTTAAGTTAAACGTGTGGGTGTTTGAAAATGATGTTTTTGGTGTTTTAAAATTTTTGTGCTAGTTTAATAATTTCTTATAGGTGCTTTGAGCGTAAAGTGTGGGTGCTTCAACTTTTAACTATAGGTGCTTCAAGTTATGTGTGTAGGTGTTTTAAGTTAAGGGTGTGGGTGCTTCAACTTATGTGTGTAGTTTCTTTGATCTTTAAGTTAAAGGTGTGGGTGCTTCGACTTTTAACTGTGGGTGCTTCAACTCATGTGTGTATGTGCTTTAAGTTAAAGATGTGCGTGTTTCCAAATGATATTTTTCATGCCTAACAATTTTATTACCAATTTAATTATTTCTTATAACTACTTTAAGAGGAAAGTGTAGGTGCTTCAACTTTTAACAGTAAGTGTTTCAACTTATGTGTGTAGGTGCTTCAACTTATAATGACATGGCTAAATAATTGAAGTGTTGGGCAAAAATAGAAGAATCTAAAGTGAATGTCACCGGTCTCGTAGGATGGTCCCTAATGACATGGCTAAGCACTTCAGGTTATGAATAATGCCCGATGACATCAAAATCAAACTTTTCCCAAGAAATTTCTCCAAGATCAAGATCCGAAGAGATAAGTGCTTCGCCTTCATAGTTTGGTCCAGCAAGTACAGTTTCTGAGGACGAGACTAACACTTTCACCAGTTGTGCCCTCTGTAAATAGGTATATTTTGAAACTATTAAACTATCATTCTTAAGTGTAAGTTTCAGAAACGCGATTTTTTTTAATGAAAGGAGACAAAATATGAAATGGGCGCAACTCAATTATACATCATTGTAACATTGTCATCATCAAATAGTGAAAAGGAATTTCCCCCAGAGGAGCAACAAGTCTTTCTACTTGAACAAGCTCCAACAGACAAGCCAAAACTCTTAATTTTTTTCTCAAGTTGTTTAAATAGGTTCTCTATGATTTAGGGAAAACTTGAAAATGAATTGCAAAAAATATATTCAATTAACCGCCGGTTAAATCTACAGGGGACCAGGGAAGGTGTCGTTCTCCCTTAGCTCGTTCCATATATGGACCCATTCCCCAGGGTAGAGCGCTCGATAATGTTTGGAAAACTTCTGACACTCGAGAGCATCATTACCTTTTGTTGCAACACATCTATGAAACTCAACATAGCGCGTAAAACACCGCCTGGTTTGATTGGTAGTTGGAAAATTGAAGTCTGCTGGAGCGGTCTCGAGCTTAATCGATGGGGTATCTTCAACAACTTCTTCATTAGCTATAGTAGCTCTTTCAATGGCTGATGAGTTATCTATGCTTTCTGCTTCAACAGTAGAAGCAGCGTCATAGCTTTGAGGAGGATAAGGGGCTTTAGTACTTTCACCAGCAACATCATCACTTGTTTTGCTTTCATCCACAACAAAAGCAGAATCATCACTCTCATCAACAATGTGACCTGGAGATGCCTAATGAATGCAACAATGGTGTCGATATTGTCATGGCACCACAGGCCGAAATCAATGCAGACTTGGTCATTCCTACTCCTAGCTGTATGCAGTTTTTTTGCCGGCTCGTCGACCAAATCAGTGAGCGCAACATCAATTAATGTTCATCTGAACATCCTTTCTGTCAATCTGCCACACGAAATCCCCTGCCTCAATTTGCCTCTCTATGTCATCAAGACCTTGCAAAAAAATTATCTTTATCACTCTTAGTGATCAATCCCCATTAATTCAAAAATAAGCAAAATATCACATTTTTCATCCACACATTAAGAAGACAAAAAAAGAAGTGATTCCTTCAAAAAAATAACTTTCACAGTCTTTGTTCACAAAGCTAATAATTATTTAAAAACTCAAAAATCACAAAACTATAAAAATTGAAAAATGAAAGATTAGAGAAAAAAGACCCGATGAGCAATCATGGAGGCATGGGCCCGGCTGCCCATAATGTCATGCTTGTAGAGAGCCTAGTCAAATGAGATTGATTTATTAAACTTCTCCACGGCATCAATCAAGCTCTTCTGCCAATGGTGCTTCAGCCAAAATGCTGATGAGAGGTTACTTGATTGAGAGTTTTCGCGTGAGCGGAAACTTGCGAATGAATTCACCTTCTTGATCACCAATCAGGTCCTGATATTTCCTTGATTGCATAATCATACCATCTTTCATCACCTGGATACAATCAAATCATATTGTCACTAACAAATATTACAAAAAATTGGCAAAAAGTGACCGGATATGGACATGAATTCATCAAGTTTTCTAAAAGTTTACCAAAATCAGGTCCTGAAATTATTCTGATTGCACAATTATACCATCTTTCATGAATTATACCACATTGTCCCTAGAAAATATTACTGAAAACTGATGAAAACTGACAACATTTGGACACGAACTCATTTAGTTTATGAAAACTTTACCAAAACAAGGTTTGCTTAATCCAGAAACTCGATTTGATGAGTAGCGTAAACAACAATCTTCCTACTCGGGAGCTTCATTATGCACTCCTGTGAATTCATACGATAATTGAGAGAGAGATTTTACGCGAAGTAAACTTAAACTACTCACATTCATCTAACTATCTTACATTGAAGATGTGATTTCCAATCTTTGCATCAAGCGTGCTAAATGGATCATCGAGAAAAAGAGCATCTGAATCACTGTAAATCGCTCGCACCAGCTGAATCCTTTGCCTCTGCCCTCCACTCAAATTCAGCCATCTTTCTCCCACTATAGTCAAGTCTCCATTAGCCCAGCTGAATTCTCTGCTTCTGCAATATCAGTATCCAATGCGCAGCTCGAGTAACTCTTCCTCACACACATACACAAAAATCCCATATTTCAACAGTAGATTTCAGGTACAGTGACTAAAATATTCACATTACATAGAAAAATTAAAAAAAAAACCCGCCAACGAATGCTACCTGTAGTCAGAGGCAGCATGTAAATTAATGATGGTGGGGGTTTTGGAGTCATAGGCAGCACGTAAATTAATGGTAACATGGGCTTCGGAGTCGTAGGAAACTTGTAAATTAATGACGACGAGGGCTTCAAAGGCATCAGTGTGGCATTGCTCATCATTAATAGTACTTCCGTAGTTACTCTTAATCAACCACGAGTTCACCACAACCGATCGTTTGTTGTCGGAGATGTACATCAGATGTCGCACATGGGTGGAATTGCGAGGCGGAGTGACAGAATCCTCCGGTGGGAGTTTGATTCGACAATATCTCCTATAGTAGTTTTAATGTATTTTTTCCTTGAATATGAGTCGTTGTTTTATCAATATCAATGGCCGGGATTTGTTCTCACATAAATAAGTGTTTTCACCTAAAATAAGTGTTTTTACCTAATACCAATTCCACACACACACACACATATATGTACGTACATACATATATACGTACGTACATACATACATATATGTGTATATATAATTGGGATCATTTGAGAACATCTATCTTAGATGAGAACATCCATTTATGCTAGAACGTATCCCGACCATTGATAAGATAAATCAATGATTCAGATTTAGGGAAAATATTTAACATTAAAGCTAAATAATTTACCAAAATTGCGGATCTTAGTTCGGGTCAAAAATTTGGTTAGTCGGATCACTATTGAATGATGAATTATACTCCGTCACCTCTGTTTTTCAGCGCTAGGGCGCAGTGGATTTGCATGAGGCCTCCAACGCTAGTGACGGGACAGAGAAGCCATAGGGGCGGGTGGGGGTGGGGGTGGAGGGGCGGCGGACCTGCTTTTCCCAAACATAGCCGCTTCCATAGAAGGCAGAAAAGAGGAAGTTGGTGGTGGTGTGGATGTGGTGGGGGGTTGTCGATGGCGGAGATGGGATGGTAGTGAAATGTGAAGAAGAGGATAAGGATGACAGTGACTAAGAGGGTGGTGTGGGAGGGGATCTTAGAGTATGGAGGTAGGATTGTTTGACAGCCGGCGATGAACCTCAGAAGTAGTATTCCTATTGTCAGACTCGAGCTTTGGCCGTGGGGATTTTTCCTCATCACAAAAGACGAAAGGAAGCTTCAAAACTACTCATTCCCTTAAGTGTCCTGGGAAGTCTATTTGGAGCCATTGTGCTTATTCTTCTAGCCTTTTGTGCCGGTAACAAAATGTCTCACAATGAAATCAATCCAAAAGAAACCTGGATTTTTTTAAATGTGTATGCATCCCACACCTCAAAGCTACTCTCAGATGCAAGTAATCACACTTTCTGTATCAATGTTTTATTTTTTGCAGCAGATTTTTAAGAAAAGTAAGAGCTCAGATATGAAATACTCCCTCTATCCCAATTCAAACTGCACACTTTGACTTTCAGTAGTTGACTCAAAAAATGTTTGGTCCTTAATATCTTTTATTAAGCATAATTAAAACTTGTAAAAAGTTGATATTCTGAAAATATATCTTATAACGAATCTAACAAGATATCACTCAATAATATTTATACTTAAACACCTATTCAATTTTTGGGTCAAAATTAAGATGTTTTGACTAAATGAATAGTTAAATTGCAGCTTGAATTGGGACAGAGGAAGTACAAATTCCTAATAAAACAAGCTTTGAGACTTTGGTTGGCAAACTTAGCATCTATTATAAATTTTCCTAGGACTGGTAAATTCTTCAGAGTAATAGTAGATGAACATTTGATAATTCGGGATATATTACTCAAGCAATGAAGTTTGGATATATTAAATTTGTTGAGTATGAAGGTTCAATTTCTTGTGATTGTTTCCTAATTTTAGTTTGTTTTTCGGTTGTTAAGCATTTGAAAACACACAGTTCAGGTTTGCGTTTTTTTCCAGAGGAGGAAACATTTACAAAATAGGTCCAACTTCCATCACCGCTTACAGGTTCTTGAGCTTCTCTGGAAATGGCTTTCTGGGCTCAATCTTAGCCGATAAGTTCTCCAGCAGCTACCAATGATGTTTTTTTATGTATGTAATGTGGATTTTCGTTCTGTTGCTGTTTTAAATGAGTTTTTTTGTTCTAGGTCATTAACAATTCTTAAATGAATGGTAAAGGTTTATTATTTTTTTCTTCTTCTTTTGTGGTAGATTTTTTGTTGAGTTGTGAATGTCTGAATGGTTGGTTTTAGCTCTTTATATTACTGTGTAGTTTTTCTTAATGCCAATTTATGTGGATTTGAATATGTTGATTTCTTTATGCATGGTTTAAGTTTATGTGTTTTTTTTCAAAAGCTGGTTTTTAATTTCCATGTGAGCTTGGGTCCCTCACAGTGTTGCTGCTTTTTTCCCCCTAAACTGTCAAGTTGAACTGATGCCTCTTGTACTGAGCTACCATTCTGTCTAGTTGCACTTTCAATGTTAATTTCTATACCTCATTTACTTGTCTTCGTTGATTGAGTGCAGGATGTTCGAAACATTCTACTTCCTTACTCTTTACATTTGGAAGTCTCAGGAAGATTTGTTGTAGCCTACCATGCTTGGAACTACGCCAGAGGCACACGGTTGCCTGAGAAAGAGTCACTTATGTGGGAAGATGTTGAACAGAAAGGTAGGAGCTTTCATTTTCCACTCTCACTCAATGATAATTCAGAAAAACAACCAGATGGAAGAGGCGTCAAAGATGGGGTGAAGCAAAGTTTTCCGGTGTAAAGATGAGCTTTCGTGTTCCACTCTTCTAGTTCATTGACAACTAATTTCTATGTTTTTGTCATAGGTACATTTGGATGATAAATTAAGGCTTCTGCTAAAGTATTTATTGGATTAAGCAACTGGAATTTTTTTTAGTATTCATTCCAAGGTATGCAACCTTTTATTTGTTTTCTTTGGCCATCCAACATGAATGAAATGCTCTTGATTAAAGCATAAATATTGATTTTGCACTTGAAATTCAACCACATCCATTAAGCCTTTGTAATCTATAACTACTTTCTCATATCTTGTGAATAATTTGTATCACTTAAATTGCGTAACTTGGTGCATGTCTACCATAGGTCTTGCGAGCTCAAGTTGGTTTATCTGTCACAGAGTGCTCAGAAAGAACATAGAAGGTTGGTTACTTACAGATGTAATTAACCACAACATAAACCTCTGATGTCCTGCCAGTCTGCCGAAAGGGAAAGAATGCTATGGAATTTACTGGATCAGGAAATGTCTTCACATTTAAAGAGCCACGAATCCAGATTCTGCCTTCATTGAAGTCAACGCTAAGTATTGGGATGAGTGGATCTGAAGACATGCATAAATACTGCCGAGTTGTAAAGCCTTCAGTGGAGTCATTTACTTTTGGCACTAGAAATGGCTCAAAACCCAATGTTTTGTCAGAAAACTAGAAATGTCGATCTAGTTCTGTTTTATGCATTGAGGGAAAGGGAAAATTGAGATCTCCTGCTAGCTTCTCAAAGTCCCCTGGTAGTACTGAGGATAGTGAGCATGTGATGAGTACTTATCTTGACTGTATCCCGAGTGGCAGTGGATCAACTGTTTGTTCATCGAACAAGCTGACAGATGGTGTTGAAGCGGGACTTGTACGCCAGTTGACTAAAGAAACAACACAACAAAACGATTGCCTTTCTTACTTGTCGAAATAAGCATCTGGTGTTCTCAAAAAATCGAAATAAGAATTCTGGATTTGCAAAGAGTGAATCAAAATATGTATGGAGTTGAGAAAACAAAGAGAAAACAGAAGACTTGTGAAAGGCTACAAAGAGGAGAGAAATGGAATCTCAGTCCAACGGTAAGACCATAGAATCATGTTACCCCCAATTGAGAGAATTGTAAAACTATAAATGGGGAAAGGGAATGATAAAAAAAAAGTAAAACCAAACACTAACTAAGGGAATCAATATCTCATATTCCCTTTCCCTTTAATGATACACCCTAAGTAGTTACCACCACATCGTCATAGTTTAGCCACAATAAATTGACAAGAGGCTACCATTAGAATAAACACGGTGACGAATCAAAAGATACACACACAAAATGACCCATCAACACCTTTCTAGTCAGGAGACTAAAATACCCAACTAAAGATCATTTTTTTCCTAATTAAATCTCCCCAACTAAAGATCAAGCCCGCCTTCATTTAACCCGTTAAAACCATTTTCCTAATTTAAGAGACTAAGACCCGTCATTTTAATTAGGAAAAAAATATTTTTCAGAAATATACAAAAAATCAATTATAATGCGTACTAGAATTATCTCTAACTTGATCCCAAAAGGTTTTTGGGACCATCTTAACCAATTTATCAGTGAAATTGGCTTCAACATTCTTATGGACCAAAGTCTACAAATCTGATTTAAATCCTTACAAAAAACGGTATCGCCGTTAGTTCGTATAATACAACTTTAACTTAAATTTTGAGTCCGTCTCCTATGAAACCGTCTCATGGTGACACTAGGGACTAGAGGTGAAATAACAAAAAGGGAAACTAAATTCGGGGGCAAAAACCTAATAAATATGGACTCGGGGTTAAGTATGTAACGCTCGAAAAAAAGTCAGGGACCAAAGAGAAATAAAACAAAAAATGAAGCCAACTCACCCTTCATGGACCAAAAGCGTGAAAAAGGGAAAGCCCAAAAAACGTCTTGAACAGACGCGTTCAACCAAAACAGATTAAACATCAAATCTAAACCAAAATCATTCACAACTCTAACATCAATCAACCGATGATCATCATCCAAAAGCAACCAATCCAATTTTGAAGAAAATTAGCAATCAATATCAATAAATCATCCAACAACAAAGGTACAGCTACATCTAGGTTTAAATTCAACATCAATCCTAAAAAATCAGTGATTAAACAAAATTTGAAATTTGCAGATTCAGAATTGGATCATAACGTAAGAAGGTGATTTACAAATAGAAAAACAATTAGCAATTGTACAATCAATGCAAACACAAAATCCTACATAAGAAAATCGAAACAAATATCAATGATGAACAGATTGACCTGTTTAGCAAGGTCAGATACTGAACTTTCTGTCATCGAATCTAATGTTTCTATATTCTTATTTGAAAAGCAGCACACTTAATTTGTGAACGACTCCATTGTATTTAGATCCTTCTAATTGAACAGCAGCAAAAGTTTGTGTAATAGAAAATTTCTGATATGTATGAACAAAACATGTTGCTCTGTTGTTGAAAACTGTAAATTAATTTTGAATGTGCTGCAAATTTTATTTAAAATGGCAGAGCTTTTAAATTACATAGGTCACGTTATAAGAACTTATTTTAAAGTTTTAGAAAATTTAAAGAGGATATGTTCACATTTTACAAACTGATAATAGGTGGACAAGGAACTGATTTATAGCAGATAATATTCTTGAAAAATGGAATGATGTTTTAAGTATATGACATGATGTTTCATACTAACTGAACATAATCAGAATAACAATTTCCAGAAAATAAGATGTGATGTTTCTCATATACTGCTTGATGTTTCAAACATATAACATGTTGTTTCATAATAAATGAACATAATCATAATAACAATTTTCAAAAAATGTGGTGTCATGTTTCTCATATACTGCTTGATGTTTCAAACATATAACATGATATTTTAAGTCTGCAACAATATGTGTAGCTATTATTATTATTATTTATGGGGAACTTTCAATTACAGGTCTGCCAAACGTGTTGGAAATAGATCAAACAGAATCCCTTGAAGGGGTGCAAGCAACAACATGGGAACAGATTGAAACATTATACCGTGCGCATGCAACTTCACTTGGATATTCTATACGAAAGTTGACACAGAGACTAACAAATAAAGGGAAGGTCAAGGAAAAATATTACATGTGCTCAAGCCAGGGGAAATTAGTTTTAAGCACTCTTGACACCCCAACCCAACAACCAAAAAATAAGAGAAGAAAGACAAAATAATTTCCCATTACAAGAACAGGATGCAAGGCTGCAATCAGGATCAATCTTGTTGGTGAAAACATCTATGAAATCAAGCACCACATCCCTGAGCACAACCATAAATTTACAAGGAATAAGTGGAAATACTTGCAGCACGGTGAGAGGAAGGTAGAGGATGAAAAGGCAAGAGAAATTGAGGCTATGGAATTGGCATGTTTGAAGCCAACTACAAGTTTCAAGTATTTGGCATGCGATGCAAATGGACAAGAAAATGTAGGACACATGATGAAGGAAGACATTAATTATGTCAAAAGACTGAGGATTAAAGAAATTGAAGGAGGAGATGCCTAGAATGTGATCGATGAGCTCTACAAAATTGATGGAAGGGAGGAGGACTTCTTCTTTAGAGTTAAGTTAGATGAGGATGGTATATTAACTGCACTTTCCTGGAGGGCTGCAATGATTAAAAAGGATTACATGGTCTATGGGGATGTGATGATATTTGACACAACATATAGGACAAATAAGTACAACCTTGTTTGTGCACCAATTGTGGGAATAAAAATCCACTGGAACAATGTGATGTTTGGTTGTGCGTTCATTGGCGACGAAAAGAAAGAGACTTTCATTTGGATGCTGGAAACATTCAAAAAGCTATTGGCAGGAAAAGAACCAGTGACAATATTTACTGATCAAGACTCAGCTATGACAGGTGTCATGCAAAAGGTACTTACCACATCCTGCTCAATTTCTGTGTTGATGTTTCAGGAACTTTATGTCACGTTTCAAGTATTTGTATTGATGTTTCATACCTCAAAATATATGATTACACAAACACTATAAATTTTCTGAAATACATGCATGATGTTCCTACATTATGACATGAAGTTTCATGATAAATTGCTTGATGCTTTCTGAACACAATTCAAACATGAATACTAGATGTTTGATGTTTCAACAACAAGTTTGATATGAATCTCCTTGCGAAAACTCTGGGTTGTGGAATATCGGATCTTTATTTATTTGAGAATCTCGCCCAACTCAAATAAATGCACGAATCGCAGCGTCTAGCCTGCAGGGTACACTCAACTCGACTTATAAGCGTC
>JAULKM010074754.1:0-11814 GCA_032355605.1 Rubia tinctorum
TGTGGTAACTGCACTCTGGGCTTGAGGTCCCAGCATTTCACACCTTCCATTCTGATGACATTTGCTTTTAATCAAAAATATCGTCAGCCAAGTTTGTAATACAAGTATTCCCAGAACATATTTTTAATGAAGAGTAAGATTTGCAACATCCGCAGTATGGCGGTCTTTTTTCAATGTAATTCCTGGTTTGAAGGTAGGATTGCGAATGATAGAATTGTAGGATTGTAGATCACCCTACCTCCATCCCAATAAAAATGACACATTTTGACCTATGGAAGTCAATTTGATCAAATTTCAATTATTAATAGTATCTTTATATTAGGTGTGTAAATAATAATTTAAAAAATATGTTGATGAATCCAACAATATATAACATAATGATAATCTTGCTTGTATAATTATATAATTTAATGATTAAAGTTGGTTCAGTGTGATTTTCAATAGTCAAAATGTGTCATTTTTACTTAGATGGTATTTAAAAACTTCCAAAGCTAGTTGTGCGGGATTGTTAGTATGATCCCCCGGATTTAGATTTTGAGTTACTAAAATGGGTTTTTCCCCTTTGTTTTGAACATAAAAATGATAAACAAAGTTGTGTGAAATCTTTTTATACAGTGAGATCAATGTTAATTTCTGATATAATGAATTTTAATTAGAGATGAAACTCTAAATGTAATTTTTAGAAAATTTGGAGAATAAGGAGGATTTAGGTGCAAACATCATTTTTTGGGGGTGATTGGTACAAACAATTGAGGAATTAGTTATTCTGCTTCATAAAAATATCAAGGGTCGAGAATTTGGGTCAAAAAAATGTATTGGCCAATTTTTCTCCCCATTAGGACTAAACCCACAGTTTTTGGCCCTGCGAATTTGACGAATTAAACACACATGACGAATTCATCTCCACAACGTCCGTCGCCGACTCAATTTCCTAGTGCGGCACCTAACAGCCTGACGAACTCGAAGAGCTCCGGCGATTATTGAAGTGGCTTCGTTGCCGACCGGAAAAATCTGACTAAATCCAACCTGAATCCTTTTGAAAACGATGGAGAATGCAGGTAACAACTCCGGCGCAAATCTGATTGATCATAGGGATAAGAGGGAACAATTGTCGGGTTCGTGAAGCAGTGCTGAGTTCTATTCACGAGGGTAAACATATATGGACATGGCGGAAGAAGTACGTCGGCCATGTATTGCTGCCATACTTGGTTTCGAGAAGGGTGGTGGTGCCCCATCATGTGGTGCACTTCGAGATATGGAAGTGATGGAGAAGGAGAGCTGAAAGCTTTGCTCTCTAATGAAATCGCCTTACTTACCAGATATCCCTTCATTGATGCGTGTGTTTAATCCGCCTAGTTCCATTGCTAAGCGATGTTTATCACTACGCTCTCTAATATGGGGTGAGTATACCAAAACAATTTTAAATTATGCATCAAATTATGTTTATGCAAAGTGATTGTCACGTGAATTCGTACCTTTTGATAGGCGTACCCTTATTTAGAATGGGGGTGTTGATATCGCTTCTTTTTTCTTTTTGTTTGCTCGCTTGGTGTTTCGTTCTACCTTGGTCTTTCCTGGTGGGTTTGCTTCTATGTTTTTCATGTGGTTGTTTTTTTCTTGGTTTCAGCTGCCTTACATATCCACATATCAGTATTCTAATTTTCTTATTTGGCTCACCGATACTGCTTCATAATCTTGTCATCGGTCCACTTTCAAAGGTTTGTGGGTGTATATCAACGCCACTTTCGGGTCTTCCCTAACCAAGTTACATGGGTTTGTTGCATGTTGCACACAATCTCGTTTGCCTTTTTCGTGTTTTTTCCTTTGTTGTTGGTTTTGCCTTGATTCTGGTTTATTGTTTATGTCGGCTTCGTGGGTGGTGGCTCTGGAGAGGTCTCCAACATTTCCCGTGGACCATCAAAAGCTAGAAAGAAAAAACTGTCCCCATAGGCCGACACCATTGATGTGGGGGAATCCTTCCAGATGATGATACCCCTCGGGATCGGCCTGGTGAGTTTTGCTCTTTTGGGTGCCTGCAAAGGACTCCCCATGGAGAAGCTCTGATGCCTAAGTCACTCTAAGGCATTTTTTAGAAGAGTAGTATACTGAAAGTTTCCTACCTATGCCAGTAATATGTATCTCTATTTAAAGGATCCTTGGTCATGTGATCGTGGCTCATGTCGTGTGTTCTTATCTACTAGATTATGGTCTAGTAGAGGGTGTCCTGGCAAGTAGCATTTCTGCATTTTCTTCGGGATCAAGCGCTTGTTGTGTGAGTTGGGCTCGGCTTGCCCCTGAGTGTTGAATGAGCTGGTTTCAGCGATCTGGGCCTTGTGCTTAGGGTTTTGCAGGCTAGGTATATATAAACTTCCAATGGGAGCATCTCTAGGCTAAGATCGCATCCTTCCTTGCCACATTTTCCCAGGATTGAGTTGACTCATTTCATTTTGTTGAACTTTTTCCTAGCAATCATCGTGCAATGTAGGTCATCTCATGCGACACCATTTTTTCCCAAGCGACACCGTTTTTTGTTGGAAATGGCCTTGGTCTGGTTCATCCATGGTTGGTCGAGTATGACGTTGAAGGGTGACAGGGTGTCGACAGCTGTAAAATCACATATCACCATCTTGGCCTTGTCATTGTCAATGATCGTCACGGGGAGGTTGGCTATGCCAAATTGGAATACGGCCCTTCCTGTGAATCCTGATATTGGATACATGAACTTCCGCAGTTTGTGCCTTTCGATGCCTAAGTGATCGAAGCAACTGGCAAACATGACTTCTACCTCACTTCTGTCATTAATGAAGACTCTATTGACCAGAGCCTTTCCTATGTGTGCAGAAACCACCAAGGGATCGGAATGTCGGGTGTTTTTAGGGACTGCATTGACGTCAAACAAGCTAATGGTTTATTCTAGCCCAAAATACTTGTCCATGGGCTCCTTCGGTGACTTGGATCACATCTAGTTCATAATTGAAGAATTAAAAAACCTTCACCGACGATACCATTTATTATGTTAACCACTTTTCCATTGGTTGGATCGGCTCATTGTCTTCAGCGAAACACCAATCCTTCTCTCTATTAGGGCATCGATCCTCTCTTCATTCCTACTTCTTTTCTCTTTACTTTGGAGTTGGATTTGCAACGACTTTGCTTATTTTCTTTTGGACGATCCTCCTTCTTAGGAGAGTCGATATATTCTTGGAACAATCCTTGAGCTAAAATTTTCTCAATCATTGCCTTCACCTGGTAACAATCATCTGTGTTATCTCCTCTATCATTACGGTAATCTCAGTACCTTATTAACGTCATTTTCCCAGGATTATGTTGTAGAGGTGGTGTGTGAAAAAGGTTCCTGTTGATAGTTAGAATGTTGGCCTTGGATTTGTTCAAATGAGAGAAACCAAATTGTGATTTAAGTATGACCGATCCTTCATTTTATTTCTCCGATCTATCTCTTTGATCGGTCTTTTCATTGTCTCTCAGGTTGATGAGGCTGCTCGGGCTCACTGTCGGATCCTCTCTGCTCCCGCCCAAATGAGGCCCAAAACTTCTACACAAACTCCAAATTTACTGTCATGCATAAAGCCTCGAAAGTATTTTCACTTTCAGAGGGCGTCCTCCAGGCCTATGGGAGACAGATGAATCAGCCAATTTGGAGCTTCCATCTAACCGTACGACCTGCCGGCCCTTCAATCTAATCATCATGGTCTCGACCAATGCACATGAGGGTGTAGCAAATATATGGTCATTGTCATCTACCATAGCAATCCTACCCACAGTCCACATTGATGTATTATAGCATCTATTTACAAAGGTCTCCAACTTTATGGTGAGACGGTCTCATAGGATATTTTATTAGAGTATGTTTTACTCAAAACATGTAATGTTTCAAATCAAAACTCAAATGTTTCACTTACAGTTACTGCAGAATATAAATCTCTAACTTCTTATTATTCTAATTAAACCCCGTCTTTCCATCTGCCTATGAAAAATGGTTTTTCCCGAGACTTTGTCCAGCAAAATTCATAATAAAAAACTTGACACTCATTAAATAGTTTTAAAATTAAGATTTCAAAATTTTATTGTTAAATATATGATATATATACATATATATATTAAAAGAGGACATTGTTGTCACATGTCTCTCACACAAAATTCCACGCCAGCATTAAAAATATAATTAAAATGTGGACTATAGTTATTATTAACTAAAAAAATTAATGTGCATCCTTTTATAGAAAGAGATGTTCTCCTGTGAGGCAGCCTAAACTTTAGACAGAGACATTTGTGCAATTCTAGCTATATTCTAACTCCAAGGACATATCTCTAATAATTTTACAGGGACCTGTTGCTAATATTTTTTTCAAGGTCTTTTTTGTCCAATATTTTTTCCATCATTTTCCCGCCATCTGCAGCCTGCAAAAAAATCAAAAAAATAATATTAAATAATATTTTAAAATGAAAAAAATTAATATGATCATCGAACTGAAAATTATAAACATCAGCATCAGAAAATAACTCTACAAACATGAACTTCTATTACCAAAATTTCCCCTGAAAAATGAAAAATATCAATATGAGAAAAAAATTTAAAAACTGCAAATATCAATCCATATCAACCAAAAAATGACAAAACATCAAGTAATATCAATTAAACTTCACATGAATATTGAAAAATATCAACATAAGAGAAGGGGAAAAAAGCTACAAGCATCAGTAAAGAGCTACAGTGCCTCAAGAATAAAATTTCTTTAAAAAAAGAGATTTTTTTTAAAAAAAAATAACTGCAAATATCAATCTATATCAACAAAAAAAGAACAAAGCATCAACTCATATCAATTAAACTTCACATGAATATTGAAAAATATCAACATAAGAGAAAAAAATCTAAAAACATCAGCAAAGAGTTACAATACCTCAAGAATAAAAATTCTTCAAAAAAAAGGATCTGGTTTGATTTGAACTCAGATCATTAACCTCAAAGCATAAAGAATTAACCACTACACCAAGGACTCTTATTGAACATACACTCAGTCAAATAATATTAAACATCAGCATATATATCAAAAATATAAATTGTTCAAACTAAAAGTTACACAAAGATTCGAACTCGAGACCTCAACCTCAACAACAAGAGTGACAACCACTAGACCAAACAAACATTGTTGACAAAAAACTCAGTCAAGTAATTATTAAATCTCATCAAATATTCTTTTTAAAGTAGAACACAATATTAAATCTCACTTCATGAAACAGAACCTCATTGCGTCAACGCTGTCAGCCACCTTAGGTCGCCGTCCCCCATCTTCCACCTCAGGTCGCATGTGAAGTCATGCGCATCGTTGTCGCCGTTCAAACGTGTGCCTCTCACGCGCGTCGTCTTCCTCCTGCTCTTTCGCCAACGTCGTCATCGTCTTCTGCATCTTCGCTGGCGTCATCGTCTTCTGCATCTTCGCGGCATCATTGTCTTCTGCATCTTCCGCCGATGTCATCCTTTTCTGATTCTCCTCATCGGTGAAAATAGAAAAATAGAAAAAAGACATTGTGATGCCACCGGAAATAACAACGCCCTCCGTCTTTACCAAATCCTAGATCCATTGCCGGAAACGATCTCCTAGCTACGCCGTGATGCCAAACCCTAGCTCCGCCATTGGAAATCGCAGCGCCCTCCATCCCGATCGAAAAATCGAGCTCCGAAAAGGAAAATGTCGATCGCAACTACTTCGCCGAAGGCTTCACGGTGTAGATTCTTCGGAGGCTTCAATCTTCTGAATACATCGTTATCTCCAGGATTCGCCGGAAGGAACGGTGGTGGATCCTCGGCAAAACGGTGGTGGATTCACCGGCGGAACGATGGCAGAAGGGCGGCGGCGTTAGGCGGCGAAACGACGGCGGTTTCAGATTCCGATCAGAGGAGAGAATTTCGATCGAGAAAAGAAAATTGGAAATCCAGATATTTTTGTGGTATTTATAGCCTTTTGATAATTGCATAATAGGTCCCTAAATTTATCAGCACATTTTTAAAAACCTATTTACCAAATGAAACTTCTTATTAATTGTACAATAAACCTTGGTTTAAAGTTTAGTCTGCCTGAAACAAGATTTTGTGAATTTAAAATACCTATACTCCCTCCGTTTCATTAAAAAAGACACACTAGTTTTAGCCTTTTGGATTTATGTGGAAAAAAAATAGTGGTTGAAATTGAATGTAGAGATTAAAAAGTAGAATAAGTGGATGAGATTGAAGGAATTTTGCCAAAAATATAAAGTGTGTCATTTAAAAAGAAATATTCCAATAAAATAAGTGTGCCACCAATATAAAAACAGAGGGAGTACAATTAAACATTTGGCTTGTTCGAGGTGGTCAACTGGGATCAGGTGATTCGATTTTTTTTAATATCAATCAAAATTGAGTTCAAGTTAAGTCTAAATAAAAGAGAGTAAGAAAAATGGAATAAAAGCCATGTTTTAAAAAATAAAATAAAATAAAATAAAATAAAAAATGATAGTTTTCAAAAGATAAAAACAAAGTATTAATGATAAGTGCAAAAAGGTAAAGAAAGAGGATAAAGTCATGTGCGAGATCGTCTCACGACGAGATCAACGATTAGTGTACAATATGAATTATATAATAAGTTTAAATAGAGATGAGATTCCAAATGTAATTTAGGAAAGTTTGGGAGGAGAAGAAGGGATCTGGGTGCATATACCACCTTTTGGAGGTGTTGGGCATAAATAATTGGTGAATTAATGATTCCGGGTCATAACAATCTCGCAGGTCAAGAATCCGGGTTGGAAAAATTCGCAAATTAATTTTTTTTCCACATTTCCACTCAATGCGCTGGTTTTTACTACTAGATTTGATGTTTCAATTTCAATACTTGATGTTCCAACCAAATCTTGCGATGTTTTATAGTGAATCTATTTTTTCACTAAATCATAGATTTTAAAGTTAAGTGTTGATCTTTTATTGTAAAATTTAGTGTTTACATGTCAAAACTTTTACACTTTATACATTTTGATACTAGTTAATAATATTTCATTATCTTAATTTTCAATTTTAAACTTACACTTTTATTTTGATTGATATTTTAGCTTTTCTTTGTGTCATTTTAAAAATTAATATCTATGTTTCTTTATTTTTAAATATATTTAAATATATTTTTCATTTGTGTATGCCTTAATAATTCAATAGTGTGACTTAATTTTTAAAATTTTAGTACCGATGT
Source organism: Rubia tinctorum (assembly GCA_032355605.1). NCBI lineage: Eukaryota > Viridiplantae > Streptophyta > Magnoliopsida > Gentianales > Rubiaceae > Rubia > Rubia tinctorum. The sequence continues at coordinate 7,233 of JAULKM010074754.1, forward strand.
TATTTTTTCCAATATCAGTGTCACATTTTGGTGCACATTTTGATATTTTAATATTCATTTGTATTTTCAATTGATGTTTAATTATTTTGTTTGATATATTTTAAAATTAATTAATTTAATTTTTAAATATTCTCATTTAACATTTATTTTCTAAAATTATTTCATATGATGTTTAGCTATTTTAATATGTATTTTTATTGTTTGCATTTGATGTTTAATTATTTTCATTTGATATGTATTTTTAACGTTTTATTTGATGTTTGACCATTTCGATTTAATTTTTATTTATCATTTTAATTTGACGTTTATTTATTATTTAAACTAATTTTATTTGATTTTTTACTATTTAAAATTGAGGTTTTATTAATTAAATTAGAAGTTTCAATAGATGTGGTTTTATGAGGATGAAGTGGACTGTAAGTCCATATAAACTGGGCAAAATTAATTATTTATGGCCCAGAAAACAAGCCCTTTTCTAATCAGACTTCCACCGGAATTGACCCAATTCATTTGCGGGAACTTGCCGGAAAAACGACCGGCAATCATAGAAGTGGGAAGATCGCACGAACGCATCCAGCCAACGGAGAACGCAAATTCGACGGCGAACGCGACGATCAGAGCCCCCCTCGTCCGTCCTCCGTCCTCCCTACGTCTTGATCTGGAAATCTAACGGCCTGCCACCTTCGTCAAAGGTGACGTTCAGAGCTTCCCTCCTCCGTCCTCAGTCACACAACCGTCTTGTATCCATCACGCCTAAACCGTTTTCCATACCGACAGCGACGACAACGGTGAGCCCGAACGGCGACGACGTATAGAGCTTAGGTGGACGACGTCACGACGGCGAGAAGTCAGGGTTTTGACGACGGCGCGATTTCTCTCTTTTTTAAAAAAGATTTTGCAATTTGGTCCCTGGATTTCCTAGCGCTTCTTAAAATATACCCCAATAAATAATATTGTAATTAAACCCCAAAATTTAAATAGCTCTTATTTTGTATCTTCTTTATTTATTGCTCATCTCTAGTCTACGTTCTCGCAGGAGGAAGTGGCAAAACCCCTCGTTAACGCCGGCCTGAGGAATGCCAGCGAGCTAGGGTTTATTGCCCAGAACCAGAAGCTAGCCATAGAAACCTTCAATGATGTTGCGAAGAACTCTCTTTTCGTGTGCCACCGCCCTACAGATGCGTTGCCGCCGGATCTCCACCCGTGCCGCTACCACCTCCATTCTGCCGGTAATATTACAAGCATTTCTATGTTTAGAAATTGGATTCGACGGTATTTTTTTTGTTGCTTGCAGCTCCAGTGTCTCTTGCGCATTTTTATTTGTCTAGGATACAACACTGTGATTTCCTTAATGTGTGAAAAAAGTTGAGAACTTCTGTTTCTCTGATGGATTCTGATAAATCATTTATATTCCGGTTATCATAACATGGAATCATGGATACTGATGCAAGATAGTGGTAATTATCAGCGAAATCCTGTTTCAAATCCCATATGTTTAGACGTTATCGGCTCTGCTCCATTGGTTCATAAGTTCTTTGATCACATTAGTTGGTGGCATCATTTGTGTTAGGAAACCAAGCTTGAAGCTCCCTTGATGCCGTGAAAAAAAAATTGAGCCTTTATACTATACAAGATTTAAGCTTTATCAAGTAGACGCTTACCTAGATATGATTTAGCTTTTTGAACTATTCTAGGTGCTGCTGAGAATTGGCTGCACGGTAAATAGCAACTGCTACATAAAGATAATCCACTTCTGGACCAAGTTATGTTTTGAGAAATTTATTGCTGTTATTAATTTTGAGCCATTTCTTTGATTAGAACAGTTAAGTTAAAACAAAGAAAGATTAGATAATTAGCAGGACCTAATTTTGATTAATTCAAATTCTATTCACAATTACCATTCTGATCATTACTGACATACAATAGGTTAGTTCGTAGCCTTTCATGTTCTGTTTAACATTATGGTGCCTTACAATGTTGGTACATGTTATAGATTTTGCACCTTGCTTAATTGTTTGTTAAAACCCTTGTAATTATGGATTTATTTCAGAACGTGGAGTTCGGCACCAAAATCAGCCTCTTGATGCCAACCAAAAACACTGGCCTTCTGGCTGATCTAGTGTCAACAAGGAGGTGCTTCTCAACAATGGGAAATTCAGTTGAATCTGCTCCTCAAGATGCTTCCGTTGATATGTCTGATGTACCTAGGCGCATTAAATTCAAGAGACCTGATAAAACTGGAAGGCATATAATGCAGGTATGAATTTGAGGGTTCTGTTATTGATCAATTATATCCATATGTGCGAGATGTTACAGTGACATGTGGCATTGTCTGGTACTCATTCCTCAGTTCCCGGTCAGAACTTTTCTGTACTTGTAAGACATGCACGGCTAACCTTTTAAAAAAAATGATTATTGCAGATTCTTGATAAAGAAGCAGTTGAGGAAGTCAAGTCACAAAGAGAAATTCCCAATATTAGACCTGGTTACTTTGTACAGCTTAGAGTGGTACTGTGTTTTGGTTGAAATGATTCATTTTTGTCTGTTGGTCTTGGATTAACTATTTTTGTTTTCCTTTTGTTCATCCACCTTCGCATTGTTCAGCTGTGTTTCTTTTGTCAATGAAAACGTAAAGAGGCTTTTATATGTTTGTGATTGTGAATAGGAAGTACCTGAGAACAAAAGACGTTTATCAACTGTTAAAGGCGTAGTGATAGCAAGGCGCAATGCTGGTCTAAATACTACCTTCAGATTGAGAAGATCTGAGGCTGGCGTTGGGTTTGAATCACTCTATCCTCTGTAAGTCTATGTGTGTGTCCCTCGTTTTGTTGTGTTGAAGAAATTTCTCCTTCTTAGATTTGGGATCCAGGCCACAGTTATATTATTTCATAATTCTTGGGCAACACTCTCATATCTCGAGTACTATGGACCTCTAATCTGTTGGGGTTGGCTACCAAAGCAAAATTTATGATATACATTTACTCTGCAGTGTATATAGTCTGAAGCACAGGGCCTTTGGTGCTACGGCAGAGTTGTTTATTTAACTTGCATTTTAAGTTCGTTAAAATGCACATGTATGAATTTTCGAGCTCCACATTCATTAGGAATTGCAACCATTTCCATATTTGAAGTTGATGACACCATATCTGTACTCATCATTTTGTCTCGAGCATTCTAAAAGTTGTGAAGTGATCTGGCTCCTGGTTTGCTTACTAAAAATCTTATGTAGATTTTATCATCAGCTGACACCCTCATGACACCGCCTCTATCACTGCCTATGTGTTGATATGGTGGTGCCTGAATAAATTTGATGCAGGTACTCGCCAAACATAAAGGAGATTAAGATCTTGGACAAGAAGAAAGTGAGAAGAGCCAAGCTCTACTATCTCAGGGATAAAATGAATGCTATGACTGCACTTAGGAAGAAGAAGAAGAAGTAGGTTACTGCTTCAGCTTATCGGGCTACGATCTTGTTGAGAAGTATTGTTACATCTGGAATTACCTCAGGCTTGGGTGTATTGCATTGCTAGAGGAGTTCGGAGCTCAGTCTTTTGACTGTATGTTCTGTTATGAGGCTGCTCATAATAGTCGTCAGTTTGATTCTTAACTTGAATTTCATGGGAAAACAGTTGTCCTAGTGTGGGAATAAAAGTCCTTCATATTTCAGTACTGTGATTTTGATTGAGTGATTTTAATTAGTGGATTGTGTGAAACAATCATATTTCACCCTCCGTTCAATATGGCTCGTACAAAGTTTTAAAAGTTATCAATTGTGCAGAGCAAATTTAAAATAAACGGTTGAGATTATCTGAAAGTATGATAACTACTGTGTGTCGCAAACAGCAGAAGTGAGCAGAACCATTGGAGTAGAACTTGCGTGGGTTCAATCCTCCATTAATTATTGAAATAATAATAATTTTACTGATTAAACCTTAGTTAAGTATTAAGTTAAATTTAGCACGTAAAGTTCGTTTTTGAGAAGTGTGATTTAATGGAGATAGGCTTGAGACTTGAGAGTATGTTTAGCAGTTTTTTTTATAAATTATTTTATTTATAAACTACGAAAATATGAAGGCAAAATCTTGGGAAATACGGTCTTTTCATATGCATATGAAAAGACGGATTTGAATTGAAATTATAGAAAGGGAAAAGGTTTTAGTTGCAATATTAAAAATTTATTATGCAACATTTAGGAGTGATGAGTTTATGACCCGAATCATACAACCCAAAAAATTTATTTTGATTTCTTCAAATTTACAGTTAAAACCTTGGTCTTTCCATAACTTATGGAAATCCGTCTTTCAAGAGACGGACTCTAATTTAAATGTTTGAAAAATTATTAAAAACAACTCATTTTAAAGCAGAAAATATTTTAAAATAAAGCAAAAGTTAATTTCCTCTGTATTCAAAATAACCCAACTTTACCTATGAATGTAACTCTACCAAATAAAGCATATCCAGTCTTGTCCATACTTTTAGCAAACATTGGTACACTTTCCTTTTTGGGATGGTTTTTTAACATTGACACACTTCATTTTTTGGCAAATTTTAGGTTGTTTTCATCCACTCAATTTACTTTTTA
>JAULKM010074765.1:0-27791 GCA_032355605.1 Rubia tinctorum
GTAAAAACTAGGGTTTTGGAGCCCCCAAGTCGGGCCAAGAAAGCTAAGGAATGAGTGGATGAAGTGTTATTTATAGTACAAGAAAAGGGGAGTAAAAATAAAGTTGCAAGGAAATTTTCGTGACCCACGACGCCTTCCTCGCACTCGCACCGCTACAGTTTTGAAAAATAAGCTTCCAGTAAATTCTTGTCGCAACACAAATCAGTCCAGTTTTGTTTTGCTTCCTTCGGGTGAACCGTTGATCCATTTTGGTAGTTCTTGTAGTCATTTTTATGGTTCTTGAGAATAAGAATCCAATGGTACCACCCTTGGAAGCTGGTTCTTCTCGTATTATTCTCAGAATTCTACTTCAAAACTTAGATAATTCTTCACCCTTTACTTTGCTCTCCTTCTTCACTTTATTTTCTACTACTTTGTAAGTGGCCTTCCTTATTCTACCATTATTGTGAATGGTCTTATTCAATCTTCTACCATCCTTGAGAATGGTCCTCTTCATTATAGTCTCCAAATAAGCTCACAAAACATATATGAATCAACCAAATCATAAAGGTAGAACACGTTAGACACCACATGCTTATAAACTAGGGAGATGGGGGAAAATAAACACACAAGGTGATTCTAAACCCCTATTTTGTAAAAAACCTAATAATCTAACTAACCACCAACAAAACAAGCTAAAAAGTAATGTTAATCGTACTAAGAAAACATCAAAATCACATCTCATCACTGCTTGATTAAAGACAACCAACAAAGGGAGTTCCTTCAATTTTTGAGGAAATTTCTTCCTCCACACGTTTCGAGTTAGTAAAATTTATGATTTGGGAGGGTATATTAAATGAAGGTGGTTCAACCGACTAAGAAGGAGGTTTTTCAAAAACCGCCTTATATGCATCACAATAGAAGGTGGTTCGTTATTGAATCACTTTTTTTGGTTCAATAGAAGGTGGTTGTTCCAAACCGCCTTCTGACCGGGGTGGTTAAGAATCCAGAAGACTCGCCTGACATTTGTTCCAAACTCATAAAGTCTGGGGATAGATTACTCGTACAATTTCTAAATTGGGTCATGATTCAGATAAGTGTTCCGGGCTTGAAAGAATGGCATCATAAGGATCTTCCAAGTTTGGAACTTACCCAATTGATATTATTTCATAACCCGGTATTTGTGTTCATATTTTGTCAACACCCCATTTTCGGAAAACAAAATTGGCGATTGGGCATCATGAAGTTTTAGGATTGTATAACTTTGGCACTAGAAAAGGTATGAACAATTCAATTACACTTGTTTTAAAACTTTAATTTTGGTTTGAAAGGGTTGGAGGCCTAATATCTAAATAATTGTTGATGTGAATGGTTAAATGTCAATGTTTGTTGCTTAAATGTTAATGTTTGTTGTTTTTCCTTGTTAATTGGTTTGTGAATTACACTCATACATAGGTAATCGATTATTGACCGAGTTGAATTGATTAGTAGGGACTTGAGAAAATTCACCTGAGTACTTCCAGTTGATTGAATCTTTTCTTGTGGTTGCCTTTGCACATGCTTCGAAGAACAGTGTTTTACGAGCCTGCTGCCTGTGTAAGGATTGTATAAATGATGTATATTTGGTGCGGAAGAAGTTACGTGAACATCTCATCATGCGTGGGTTTTAAACTAATTACATTTCTTGGGTGTGGCACGGGGAGGAAGAAATAGGTGCATAGGAAAGGCAAATTCGTAAAGAATTAGATGATCCCTTTCTGGATGAGGGATCCGAGGAGATGGTGGAGGATGTTGCTTGATATTTTATGGTAAACCCAAGGTCCATGAATCTTTGCATAACGATAAGAAGTTTCCCTTGTACAATGGTGCCAGACATTCGGTTATGAGCGCCACCTTGCAATTGATGAATTTGAAAGCAAAATATTGTTGGAATGAAAAAAGGATGATGGTAACTCTTGAACTGATTCGTGATTTCCTACCTGAAGGAAATTTTTTTTCAGACTGATTGTATGCTACTAAAATAATTCTTTGTCCAATGGGATTAGAATTGAAAAAATATGTGTGCATGTCCCAACGATTGTATGTTATACGGGGGGGGGGGGGGACAAGGTCCTGGGCAATTGTTAGGTTTGTGGAGAATCTCATTACAAGTTAAAGTGTGGTGGAATCGATATAGGCACTGAAGCAGAGTTGACTGTGAAGAAAAAGACACTGGTCAAAGTTTTATGGTATTTCCCTATCATTCCCCGAATGATGAAGTTGTTTGCTTCTTAAGAAGATGCAAATTTATTGTGATGGCACGCCGAAAGAGAATAACCTGCGGATGGCGTTATCAGTCATACATCATATGGTGAACAGTGGGAGAAACTTGATTTCCCGAGTTCGATGCAAAACCGTGATATTTAAGACTAGGGCTCTCCACTGAAGGAATGAATCCTTTGGTAATATGAGTGACACACACAGCTCATGGCCTATTATGATGGTGATTTATAGTCTACCATCTTGGTTGACAATGAAGAGGAAGAATGTATTATTATCTATGATGATCACGGGTCCTAAGCAACCTGGTAATGACATATATGTTTACTTAGCTCCATTAGTGGATGATTTGTTGAGCTTGTTTAATACAGGGGTTCAGATGTATAATGGAAGTGCAAACGAAGAATTCACATTGTATGTTTTGTTGTTTTGTATCATGAACGATTTTCCCGAATATGGGAACCTGTCAGGATACTCGAAGAAATGATAATATGCTTGTTCGGTGTGTGAGAAGGAAACAAACTTTTTTTGGTTGAAACATGGGTGTAAAATAGCTTATCTTGGCCATAGGCGGTTACTTCCAGACGATCACAGATGGCGTGAAGCTAAGAAGTTGTTCAATAGAGAAGTTGAGTTTAGAGAGCCACTAATACCCTTGACTGTTGTTGAGGTTTTTGATGGAATTAAGTATTTGCTTAATGAGTTTGGGAAAAAAAGAAAAGCGAAAAGCTGCTTGTGAGGGAAGTTTGAAGAAATGCTCTATATTTTTTAGAATCCTTTATTGGAAGCTCTTGGAAATCAGTTGATGTGATGCACATTGAGAATAATGTGTGTGACTCTTTGGCAGGGACATTATTGAATAAACTTGGTAAAACTAAGGACGGGCTGAAGACTCGGCTTCACCTAGTCGAAATGAGAATTAAGAATGATTTAGGTCCTGTTAGAAATTGTGATGATTGTTATCTAACTCCTGCTTGTTTTTCTATTTCGGAGGCAGAGAAGAAGTCATACTATGAGACCCTTAGTAATGTCAAGGTGGCAGCTAGTTATTCTTCAAACATTAGTTCATGTTTTTCTCTTACGGATATGAAGTTGGTTGGTTTAAAATTGCATGACTATCATAGTTTGATGCAAGAATTGAATGCCATCGCAATTAGGCCATCTCTACCATCTCATGTTAGACTGTGCATCACTACGATTTTCCTTTTCTTTAAGTCAATTTGTTTGAAATCCATTAGCGTTGTCAAGCTTGAGAGTTTGCAGGCGATGGTAGTTAAAGTTCTGTGTCGGATGGAGGTGTACTCCTCCCCCATTTTTTGATAGTATGGTTCATTTTATAGTCCAATTAGTGGGGGAGATCAAACTATGTGGTCCTGTACTTCTGCGGTAGATGTACCCATTAGAGAGGTCCATGAAATTTTTTATACACTTTGTCAAGAACCGGTACCAACCCAATGCAAGTATTGTGCAGCGTTACGTTGCAGAGGAAGTTATTGAATTTTGCACAGTATATATGAAGGAAGCTTATTCTGTTGGGTATCCAAAATCGAGGCATGAAGGGAGGTTGGCAGACAGGTTGTTAAGCAGGGAAATCTGTTAAACCCCAGTTCAAATGATTTGTGTGCAGCTCACCTTCATGTTCTACGTAGCCATAAGGATGTCATCCCATACATCGAGATCCATATAGAGGCTATTAGGGTCGTGCATCCCAAAGTCAATGAAGCCCGTGTACTGCAACAACACACTTCTACTTTTGTTTCATGGATATGGTATCATGTGGAGAGGGGTAATCATCCATCCTTTGTGAAATGGTTGGTGCGTACACCATCGAGACCAGTTTTTTCACAGGGAACTTATGACATAAATGGATTTACATTTGGGACAAAATCTATGGACGAAAATAGTGTGTCACAAAAAATGGTGTAACTCTCATGTCTGAGGCTTTACATGTTGCGAGTGGTAGCGATGACAATCCTATATATGCCTAAAGTAGCTATTTCAGAACCATTATTGAAATTTGGGAACTTTATTATGTGACAATGCGAGTCCCATTTTTTCAAATTTCAATGGGTTGATGTGAACAACGGGCTCAGGAATAAGAATTTGGGTTTCACACTTGTCATTCGTAGTCGAATCGGTTGGAAAGATGATCCCTTCACATTGGCCGCACAAGCTCACCAAGTGTTTTACATCAAAGATCCAATATACCCTCAGTTAGAGATTGTAATCGAAGGCAAGAGAGAATTCATTAAGGAGTATGAATTCAAAGAATTCATTAGTTTTCGTCATCATACTCAAATTGGTTTGGAAGAAATCGACATTTTGCTCGAGGAAGATGATTTGAGGGTGGGTGGACATCTTGGTCAAACTGACCATGATGAAGGAGTCTGGGTCGATGGTTGAGGGAAGGCCATAAAGAGAAGGTGAAAGTGTAACAGTCAAAGAAAAAAAAGGTGTAGTTGGACGTTGTTCCCGAAGTAAATTCTTAGGGTCATTTTTGCTAAATTTAAAAAGGCTTGTAGTCCGGACTGACTTTCAAACCCGGGAGTACTTCGGTAGGTATAGTATTATGAATACTTTGAACTACATTTGGTTTTAATTTAATGTTATGCCTTTCGTTTATTTGTCTAGTAACTTAATTATTGGAAACAAGATAGAAGTAGAGTATAACGTCAAATTTAATATCAACGACAATAGCATGATTGTGTTTTCGATCTCATGTCATACAATACCAAAAGAAATATAAAATGGTCTTCAGTGTTGTCATAATGTATGAAACAAAAACTTGATTAACTTGAATGTAATCCTTACATAGAATTAGAACACCTAAGGCCAACCTGTCTCTCATATGCGAGTTGACTGCGCTTTAATTTCCAAATGTGCTTCCTTAGGCCTGCAATTTCCCCCACATACCCATTTATATAAAGCTCTAAAACCTTTCACAAAAGAGGAATATGATTCCTCCACAACCACCTTTAAATTACACAAAATTAAACATTAGTTTCATTCCATTTAATTATAAAATAAATAATATTAAAAAAGCATAAAAATGTACAAACCTTCTTTGATTCTCGGCCTCTTGTTTGCCTCACCCACATCACCAATCCTATGAGCCCACTTATGGTCAACCAACACCCACTTCTTCTTTGTAAAATAAGCCTCGTCAAACCACTTGAATGGTTTTTCCTCTCCATGAAATGCAAAGCCTTGTACGCCCTTCAAAATCAAGGTGATTAAGTTCCCATACTAGAGACTTTTTATCACTCTCTTAGACATCCTAAATATCGAAGATCCCACATTGATCCTTATACCCTTGATTATGAAGTAAAATAGCATGAGGCTCACAATAGTAGGCTCAGTGATGTGTCCAGAGGTAGGTACTATATTCCTACAAATTATTTCGTATACAATGTGTAGGTCTATAGGGAGGATCTTATGTTAAAGCTCTCAGGTTTCCTTATTTTAGCCGTATTACGTCCAAAATTTCTATCACTACATTCAATTGGGTCAACATAGGGGTAATCAGTCTTGAGAGGCCAACTATCCCTATGATATACATCTTATAACATCCCTTCCATTTTTTTAGGAAACACGTATTCGGCCCCTTATACGAACAATCCAAATGTCCATTAATAATCCATGGACTTAGGTCTACATCATATCCACTAACCCTAGTCCTAAAACCTCCCCCATCAACTTCATGTAAGTTTCTATAAAATTGACATACTTCATCAAAAGGACTAGGTTCACTCGTTGTTAATAACTTAAGCACATGTTGGCCCTCAAATTTTCGGACGGGTTCTACTGAACCAAAACTATGATTATATTCAAGTCAATTACATAACTATCCAATAAATTTCCACTATCACGAAGTTCATTGTACGTAGATTGAGCAAGTGGGGAAACAAACCTTTCTCTCTCGTAATCATTATTTCCCCGCAGCCTGAATTCATAGATTTCGAACGCCCTCGACCACCCCTTCCACCTTGCTCCGATGAAGACATTTGTAGTTGATGTCGGTGGATGACCACCTGGTTAAATTTTGTGTACTAACGATGGAGTATCAAGGACCATAAGGTTGCTCGTTGCAAATTAGGATTTGGAGTTTGGGGGGAATGTAAGTTGGCCATTTTTTTGGTTTTTATATGCAGAGTGAGTTCCGATTGAGGAACTAACTCCTATTGTTTTTTGTATGAGGGGAAATAAGTTCTGAATCTAGAACTAAAGAATAAAGAATTTTGAAGTTCAGAGGAAAATTCAAGGTTTTGTCCGTATTTGAGGGATGATCTCAGAACTTGAAGTTCCGAGTCCGGAACTATGGGGAAACATTAGTAGAATTTTTGATAAAAAATGAAAGAAAATGGTTTAAAAATCAATTGTACTATGGACAAAGTTCCTCAATCGGAACATGAGGGGATAAGTACTATAATTGTACCCATATTTCCTCAATCAGAACTAGAATGGTTAGTATGGTATGTTTGGTTGCTTCATCTTATTGAACTTTTGTTTTAAAACATAAACTTACTGGACAACATGCACGATTTTTGGACAACATTATAGAATGCATTTCAAATGAAAATATTTCCGATAATCCTTGAATAATGGAATATTGTACTTAATACGAAATGACAAATAATGTCAAAGTCGCAAACATACTTAATATTTCAGTATCTTGAGTTACAAAACATAGTCAATAACATCATCATATTGAAACAAGTTTAGTCGTCATCATGGAACACGGCGGCAAACTCGTGATCACTTTCCTCTTGGGGGGACTCTTCGTCGGCATTTCCTTCAGCCTCACCGTCAGATAATTTAGGATTGAAATTGGGCATCTTCTCGTTATTGCTAAGCTCCAACTATAATCCAGTTGATTTGATGAACTTTGCATGGCGGGCCTCTACTAGCTCCATTTCTTTGTTCGCCAATAAATAAATTTCTCTACAAGCATCATTAAATTTTAAATTTATTACATAAAATTGAATTTTTTACAACATAAAGTATAACTTTACGTGATCGCAATGACTCAGCCATCTCCATATCAGCATCCCTCGCTCTCTTCGCCACAATTGTCGCCGCCCTGGGACTCGTGAACACCTTTTGACACCACTTGTTCTCCTCTCCCAATTCAAGATTCTTGTGGGTGAACCAACTCTCTTCGTAGTATTTGATACGCAACAGTCGATCTAGTTGATTCACACCAAAATTCTGAAGCAATGAGGTTATAAGTCCCCTGTAGGGGAGATCCATCTTCTTCTCGGCTGCGGATTTCAACATGTAGTTATTTATTGTGTAGTTTGGGTTAACGGGGATCCTTTTTATAATGTAATAAAACAACATCAAGTTTCTATTGTTGGTTCACATGCGTGTCCACCAGATGGCAAAGCATTCATACAAATCCACTCAAAAACTATTCGCTGCTTAACTATCAATTTCTCTACATCATAAGTGTTTTCCTTACCCGCCCCTAGCTCATCCCTATGGAAATACTTGCGGACCATCTCTACAGGGTCCAATCGTGCGGCCTCCGTAACCGCTGTCTAACTTTGTTGGTGAAAAATCTCCAACAGGACATCGGGTGTATCAGGACAAAGTTTACTAGGGTTTATGTAAGGGCAATCTAAAACAGAATTTATGGTATACTTTGTGACCGTCACATTTATACCATTAACTCATGTTAAATCCTTATTGTTTAAAATTTTCCCCAAATTTTCATAAAATAGTGTCACCTCATCGGTGTGAACCCTATAATCCAATGTCAACAAGTTAGACTTATGTTGGTTAGAAAAATAGAGAAGTAAGTATCCTAAAGATAACACGTCCAATCTATCTCCAGGAAACACCTTAGAATTGCAATGCTTACAATTTCTAAGAAATTCGACATACCCTAGCTCCGCCTCGGTATTAAAATGTTTAGACTTGCCCAAATCTCCATTATAGGTTTGTGGCTCCTTGCCGTTGCATTTTTTGGTTACTCGGCCTCTTAACTCCTTGAGTTCTCATCATCGTGGAATTGGATGAATGATGATCTTTCTCTTAGGAAATCTGATTTCAAAGAGGGGTTAGGGTTCTAACTTTTGAGATCGGAATTTGAACTGCTCGTTATTTTTTCTACATACATGTCTTTGTTCCAAACTTGGAACATCGTCATAGCTTTAAATTGGTTAAGACAAGTGTTTTGAATGAGGATTTGACTCCATTATTTTATTTTTGAAGGAATGACTTAGTTCCTCAATCAGAAGTCACTTCAGATGGTAACCCTAATAAAAGCATTAAAGACATTTTCAAAGGGGAATATTAATTTCCAAAAGAGACGCGAGTTCCCCCCATTTTTTTTTATCAAAAATACCCCAAGACCCCCCTTCTTAAAAAATCCACATCAACCCTTCACCCTCTCAAATCCTGAGCTTTCAACCACACCAAACCTTAGTTCTATAGCTATATGATGGTTATCAATCGACAATGGTGTAAGAAAAGGAGTATTTTGGTTATGGTATGAAAGCTCCAAATTATGGGTTTGGTGTGTTGATCATACCTCCAAGACACAACATTAGGTAAACAATCTTTCTCTGAAACTCCATTTGGTAATTATTTGTATATCTTCTTCTTAAATGGTTGGTAAAGTAAAATTTCTCTTCTTCCTTGTTCCTCCTCATCATAATATAACATTTGTTGATTTCATTGAGTTGTTCTTTTGTTTACATTCCGTTGTTACTTGTTTTAGTTTGATTTGTTATTTTGTTAGCCTCCGATTTTTTGAGATTATATCGGTGTTTCTAGGTTTTTAAATGTCCAAAAAAAGGCCTCGTGATCATGTTTCTTTGGAAAATAGGAATACGGAAACAACGGTTGATGAAGATGAAGCAGAAGAGGAGTCCGAAAAAGTAGTAATAGCTAAGACCCATTGTAAAACCCTAGAAAGAAGAATGGCTAGGAAAGAATTTACTTTGTTAGTTTTCAATAAGGTGGGTCGTTGCTTGTTGGAAAAGCATGCTAAATGGGGAAGTTGGGTTAGATAGTTGGGTAGGACTAGGGTTGATATTTGCTATGATAATTGGCATGAAGTTCCAAAAGAATACAAGGAGATATTATTGTTGGAGTGCAAAGTGACCCAACTATTTAGTTGACAATCATGGTTTATAAGAAATTATTTCATGTCATTGAAATGTACAAGAGTTTTGATGATTTTGTTATTTATGTCCATTAGAGACCATTCGAAATCGATGCCCCAGACATGGACGATTTGACGAAGAGGGCCATGAATATGTTGTCCAAGAGTTGGCGAGAACACAAGTACACTCTATCAAGAGATTACATTTTCTCCAATAGAACGGGTGATAGACTGTGGATAATACACACACATACAACCTGAGAGTTGGGAGATCCACAAGAGAAGAGTATTAGGGAATGAGCGAAATGTTGGTCTCAATCATAATTGATAATTGATTTTATCTTAGCAATAATAATTTACGTAATTCCATCCATATTTTCTTGTAGGGGACAAGGAACAAAGAAAAGGCGTATTTGTGCCCTCAACTTAAGTCCGCATAGGAAGAGTCGCCGGTGTTATGTATTGGAAGTACTTGAGATAGTAAAGGATCAATTTGAAAAGGAAACCCTATTGGAAATGGAGAGGGGGATGTCCGAGAAAGAGGCTAAGGGATCGGTTATTCCGATTGATGTAGAACAAATTCAACGATGTGATCTATTCCTAAAGGCTCAACAAAACAAAGAGGATTGGTATGTAAAAGATGAGGCAATTGAACTTGCAGAGAAAGTGGTAAGATTATTATTAATTACAACGTAATTTTTAAATTGTAAACTTTTTTTTGTCCCTGACATTGCATTTTTGGAATTGTGTAGGAGAAATTAAAACACAATGCAATTAAAGGCGAATTCATTCCATCCGGGAAGCATGACATATTGTGTGAGGCTACTGGTAAAGCCGACCATCCGGGACGCGCAAGAGGGGTGGGTGGATTCTTGATGCAACAAGAGGCTTTTGGAACTGTGCGTTCCTATATTAGGGCTAAGCCGTCAAGAATCAACGAATTGAAGAAGGAAACCCTAGTGCGGGACAAGCAATTGGAACAAAAAGAAATTTTGATCTGCAAGTTAGCAAGGCACATGGGTTTTCAACTTCCAGATAATCCAGAAAATCTAACTAGCAATTGGGAGCCCTCTTCAAGAGGGTCCCACCACTCTTCGGGTGACATTGAGGTAAACAAAATTGTAGCACCGAGGGAACTAATCATTGGAACCCCTAACAAGCCCATCTTATCCCTTGCAAAAAATGAAATGGATGCCACACCAACCAAGGCTAGGTTATCTTCAAAAAAATGGTTCGAGATTTTTAATAATTTTGGAACTTTAATATTGGAATGTCATTAAATAGGATATATTTTCATTGTAATAGGGAAATCAATTATGCAATTTTTTTTATATCGGTGGGAGAAAAATCTGCACCGATGATGAGGCCGGTGGTATTTATTATGAATCTATGAGACATCATCACTCCATACCAATCGTGAGTGGAATTGCAAGGGTTTCCATCGAGAAACTGTTGGTGCATAATGCAAGTTTTTCCATTCCAGAAGGAGATTACAAGAAGGTGGGACCAACCCAAGGAATGTTCCTACAATGGCCTCGTAATCTTATTTATGTCGATCCGGAGAAGGAGGGCCATTTGAAACAATTCCATCCAACACCCACAAAGTCAATCATACCAGCCGCAATAAATACCAAAAAACCTAAGCCAAGAGAACAAGTGGAAAAGGGTTCACAACCATTTGTGAACATATTGTCAAACCAGATCTTGGCACATGAACATAACTCAACATACTTTTTTTCCTGAAATGAGTGTGTGTTTGATAGAAAGTAGGACATCATAGTTATGTGGAGTGATTTCGATAAATTTTGTAAGTGTAACCAAGTCAACCAATAGATCATGTCTCTTTTTCTACTGTAAGTGCTTGCTTTGTTTTACTTATTCAATATATTTTCAATCGAACATAACACATACAGATATGTAATCTACATATTTTTTTGGTTAAAGGTACATGTACTACTTTGCCAATCAAAAGGCAAAAGGATGGGTGAGCTATTTGTGTTCGTTGATAACTTGAAGAATTGGGTGTTCGGACCAAGAGCAGATCGAATACATATGCAAATGTTTAGCCAAGAAGGATATAAAATTCTACATTGCACCTTACATAGAGAGGGGATGTTTTCAATTTCACTAATATTAAATATAGTGGTACATTCTAAGATTCATAACTATTTCATTAATAAAACAATTTCAATGTAGGGGTCATTGGTCTTTGATATTGATTGTCCTGGAAGCTAAGCGTGTGTATTGGATAAATCATTTGCATTTTGAACCATGGAAAGTATTTGTAAATATTTTGAGGATTGCATTTGATGAACGAAATGTTCAAAAAAACTTAAAATAGTCCAAATCAAGGTTTGTATAGAGTTATTTAAGAGTCCTGATATTTGAATATCATTAGCTATCCACTAATTTATATTTAAAAATACTAAGCAAAAACATGGGAATGTAGCTACTACGTAATGTTATACGCGACCGAGTGCCTTAAAGATGTACGGTTGGATTACCTTGAAATTTAAAAGGTAAGTATGTAGTCCATAGGTATGTCATTAATTTTAAACTATCGATAACTTCTAACATATCAGGACTAATTCCTTGTATTCTAATGTCCTTAGGTTTTTCCAAAGGAACACAAACCGTATTCACAAGATGACATCAATGTGGCAAGAAATTGTGTGGCGAGACATCTAATAAATGTTCAATCCACAACTCTTAGAAGACCTAAGGTGGTAGTATAACACATATCTCAGCACTAGTGACATGTAATTTTCGGAATAGAAATTGCTTGTTTTCTATTCCAATCTATAGATAGTTGCTTGATTAGCTATGTCTATAGATTTTCGCTGGAACTACACTAGTGTTGTGTACTACTACATTGGCTAATATAATTATATTTGATGGCTGAAATAGAATTTAGGTTATTTCTATTCCTATGTATAGATAAGTGCTATATTAGCTATATTTTTTAAACATTGTGCAATCATAGGCTACATTTGTTGCAAAAGTTATTTGTGATTAATGGAAAATATTGGACTGGTATGCACATTGTTTATATTTTTACTATTGATTCCGACACTAATTCCGAGTTCGGAAGTGTTTCCTCAAGATGATCTATGATAAACAAAAGTGCCGACAACTAGTTCCTCATTCGGAACCTAGATTGCTCGATCTGGATTCTCACTCGGAACTAATAATGCGTGAGAAATGAAATCTTGAACAAAAAAACAAGTTGGGTCCGGATTTCACACCTGATTTAGGAACACACAGATCATCTCTGACCCCAAGTTCAGATGCCAAAAATGGTATTGATTCCGACTTCATAACTCCACCTAACGGCCGACGATGTACCCTATGTTCCAAAGTTGAAACACTTTCAAAGGTGGTTCTCTCGGCTTGTCAATGACACAAAATTATCTCCTTTGGAGGGAAATTTTAAAGGCAGTTTTAGGAACCATCTTTGACCGTGGACGATCAAAGTCAGGACCAGAGAAGTCACCTCCTAAGGGACTTATCTGGTCCGTAATAATTGTCTTTAATCACCCCCACCCTCCACTAGTGGGTGTTGTTCAGTAGATCAGTTGAAGATTGAGGAAAATAATATTCGATTTACAAATTGAAGAATCTAGGAGAAATGAAACAAAAATATTTTTCATCGATTTGATAATCAGCCCAAAATATAAAATGTATTGCATAAAATTCGGACGATTGAATAAAGTGATTTAATGGTCCAATATGGGGAGTTAAAATCTACATTATGTAATTTTTAATTTTAGCAACATTTTTTTATTAGAGCCTAAATATAACATTTGGACTTTTTAAGGGTCGGCACAAAAATTAGTCCCGAAAAAAATGTAAACATTAATATGTATGCATGATTATTTTGAGAAAAAGTAAAGAAGAAGGATTAGTAAACTCACCTTTTGTATAAATAAAATGAGATGAACACAACTTGATTGATAAAATTTTGAAAGGAAATTACCGAAAATCTTATATCTTCTGTATAATTATTTTGTCAATAAAAAACATATTGAAGTATTGCTCATATATATAGTAGACTATTGAAATGTGATTTATCAGGAATTTTCACATGTGAATAAAAATAAATATAAAAAGAACATATAACATCATTGAATACATCATAAGTTTTAATAGTTTTATTAGGAAACATATGTTCGGGATGAAATTTCTCAAGTTAAACTCATAAAATAGAGTTCTTCGATGTACTGACAACGAGTTACGATAAACTATGCACATTACATGAAAAAAGAAAAGCTTCAAAGAAATCCACTCTTACGGCATCGATGAGGAAAAAGTTTTGACAGGTGAAAATTAATGAGTTCAAAAATGATGGGTTTATCATTTGAGAGAAGAAAGAATTTGAAACCTAGCACAATTTGGGGCTTGATGATGAACTAATTGGGGAAGGTATGTGTGATGTTAATTTGTTCATTGCATGTATTATTTATAATAGTTTAAATGTGTTGAATGTATAGGTTACTGTTTATGTGGTATTTTCGGTAATTTGTTGTATGAAAGGTGAAGGTTTGGGATGGTTTTGTGTTTATTTGGTTTATTCCATTAATCTATAGCATTTTCATGTAGTTTGTTAGCAATGGATCATATTGAACTTATTGGTAACAATCGTAGGAATTCGCTCGATTATATTCCTTTAATTGAATCTTTTATTTTAGTGATGTTTGAACACATATCGAAGAATGGTGTGCTGCATGCATGATACTCGTGTAGATATTGTAAAAATGATGCATATCTGGAGAAAGAAAAGTTACGTGAACATATAAGCATTCATGGATTTGATACTAGTTGCACTAATTAGGTGTGACACGAGGAGGTTGCAATATGGGAACAGAAAGGGAGATAGTTATTTACACGGTGATGATGTCTATGATGATATGGTATAAGATGTTTCTAGAGAGTTTCACGGGAAATCAGAGGCTCTAGAAGCCTTACATAATGACAAAAGGTTGGCTCCGCATATTCTGTTTTGAGTTTGACTTTGAAAATTATGAACTTGAAGGACAAATTTGGGTGGACGTATAAAGGGATGATGGAGACACTTGAATTAATTAGGGAATTTCTTCCCGAGGGTAATTTTATGCCTGATAGATTGTTTGCAGCAAAAAGGATTCTCTATCTAATGAGACTGAATTGTAAAAAAATATTCATGCATCGAATAATTGTATGTTATATCGGGGAAATGATGATGAATTACAAGAAAATTTTGGGGTGTGCGGGTGAGTCAAGGTATGAGAGGAAATGGGGTGACGTACCTGTGGATGCAGAAGTGGGGTCAGGATCAAAGAAGAATATGCCAGCTAAAGTTTTGTGGTATCTCCCAATCATACCACGGTTGAAGAAATTTTTTGCATGCAAGAAATATGCCAAGTTGTTGCGCTGGCATTTTGAAAGACTTAAACCTGACGATGATGTGATTAGGCATATGTCAGACAATGGGCAGTGAAAGAAGCTAGATGCCATATAACCCGAGTTCAGAGTTGATCCCTGACATTTGGGTTAGGCCTATCAACTAATGGAATGAACCATTTTGGTAATATTAGCAACACACACAGTTCTTGGCCTGTTATGTTAGTGATCTATAATTTTCCTTTCTGCCTTATGATGAAACCTAAGCATATGTTACTGTCGGCATTGATTTCTGAGCCCAAGCAACCCGGTAGTGATATAGATGTTTACATTTCTCCTCTTATTGATGATTTTTTGGCTTTCTTAAAAGATGGTGTCTGCACGTACGATGGTAGTTTGGAAGATACTTTTATATTGATAGAATTATTGTTTTGGACCATAAATAATTTCCCTGCATATGGAAATCTGTCTGGATACTCGGTGAAGGGGCGCTATGCATGCCCTGTTTGTGAGAAGGAAACATGTTTTACTCAATTGAAACATGGATATATAACTGTTTATCAAGGGTATAGGCATTTTTTCCTGATGGTCAGCTATGGCGATCGGCGAGGCAATGGTTTAACAAAAGAATGGAGGAAAGAGGACTGCCAATTCCATTATCGAGTATCGATGTATTTTGGAGGTTTAGGAACTTGCCTAATGATTTTGAGAAAGGGAAGAGAAAAGCGGCTGTTAAAGGCAGTTGGAAGAAATGTTCATTTTTTAGACTGCCTTATTGGAAGGATTTGGAGGTCAGACACTGCCTTGATGTAATGCACATTGAGAAGAAAGGTTTGCGACTCTTTAGTTAGCACACTTTTGAATACCCCATGTAAGACCAAAGACGGCTTGAAGTCCCGACTTGATTTGGTCGAAATGGTTATTAAGAAGAGTTTGGGTGTTGTAATGAATGGTGATGATTGTTACCTTCCCCCTGCTTGTTATTCAATGTCTCATTCAGAGAAAAAAAACATATTGTGAGACCTTGAGTGGTTTTAAGGTTCCTGTTGCTTATTCGTCCAACATTAGTTCTTGTGTTTCTTTGAATGAATTAAAGTTGGTGGGTATGAAATCCCATGGCTACCACAAATTGATGCAAGAATTGAATGCCCTTGCCATAAGGTTATCACTGCCCCCATGCAAGATTGTCCATTACGAAGCTTTGTTTTTTCTTCAAGAGTATGTGTGCTAGAAGCATTAGTGTTTCCAAACTTGACCATTTGCAAGCGATGATTGCGGAAGTTTTGTGTCGTATGGAGATGTATTTTCCTTCCTCATTCTTTGACATAATGGTCCATTTTATTGTTCATTAATATGTTGAGGGAGATTAAGCTATGTGATCATGTATTCCTAAGATAGATGTGCCTTTTTTAGTGGTATACGAAAATTTTAAATATTTTGTGAAGAACGGGTTCAGTCCAGATGCAAGTATTGTGCAGCGTTATATGGCGGATGAGGTGATTGATTTTTGTATTGATTATTTGAAGAAGGCTGATTCCATTGGTGTTCCGAGATCTAGACATGAGGGAAGGCAAGAGGGCCAAGGAGTAAGACAGAGTAAGTTATTGAGCCCGATTGTAGAAGATTTATATGTTGTGCACCTTCACATTCTTTGGAACCACGAGGATATTGTCCCCTGCATTGATATCCACATGGATAAAATAAGAATAGGGAGTCCATATTTCAACGAAGCACAAGTCCGATGAAGTCAAACTTCCACATTTCCTAATTGTCTACGATCTCACGTGGAGGTTGGGTCTCATCTTGAAACATTTAAGCGGCTATCCCATAGACCGCTTGGCACAGTTCTTTGCTACAGAGGTTATAACATCAACGGTTTTACATTTGCCCCTAAAATGTAGATGATAAGGGAGTGTCACAGAATAGTGGTTTACACTTGTCTCGGGGTCGTTACATGTCAGAGGTGGACGTGATAGCAATCCCATTTACGCTAACACGTGTTAATTTGAAACTGTCTTAGAAATTTGGGAACTCTATTATGTTACATTTTGAGTCCTCGTATTTAAATATCAAAGGGTTAATGTACATGGTGGTCAAAGAACTGAGCCAATGGGATTCACACTAGTAGATAGAAGTCAGATTGGGAGAGATGATTCGTTCATATTGGCAGCACAAGTGCATCAAGTTTTCTATGTCAGAGATCTCATAGACCCTAGATGGGAGATTGTTGTTGAAAGTAAAAGATTGTTTCTTGAGGAATTTGAACGAGAAAATTTTGTTGGTTTTGGGAAAAATGTGTGATGGGGAGCAACAATGATGACATTGTGCTTAAAGAGGACGACTCGACATTTTCTACTTATTTTGGTCGCACATATCATGAGGAAGGAATTTGGGTTGATGTCCGAGGTAAGGTTAAGAAGGAAAGAATGTCTAAGAAGAAGAAGCAAACAAGGAAAAAAGGAAGGTAATATAGTGGCTTATTGTAGATTTATTGTGAATTTTGACAATGAGTCTGGAATATGTTCCGAGCCAGGAACTTCCTTGAATCCTATGGTTATTTTCTTGTTTATGTTATTTTAGCCTGGAAAATAGTTAAAAGGCAGTCATTGCACACTACAATGTGTTGACTAGGAAAGAAATTTAATACAATACTAAAATTCATAATATGGTTCAACTTAGAACTAAAATTTAATACAATACTACAATCCATCAATTAAAATAATTGTTGTTTATGGATACTAAAACAATACTACAAACCATTGATCAACATGTCTCAGCCAACTTAATTGAATTACACATAAGAAGCTCTGGATGGGCGGGATCGCGACATGGATGCAAATTGACGTTCAAATGCACGTTGCCGACATTGCTAAATAGTCTTCCCCCTATTGGATTGAAACATTGTTAAATAGTCTTTCTGCTTGAAATCGAATTTGAAATTGGGGTACTTTCTTTGTTTCCCAGCCGAATGAACGAACTAGGTTATGTTTATGTGATTTGGGGATTTTACAATTCTAATCGCATTTTTTCTTTTATAATGGGTTGGGTTACGAGCTCGTAACCCCATCTGACCATTAATAAGTAGAACCCAGGCTATGTTCCACATCCGAAACTGAATCTGAGCTACAAAATCAAATGTACGATTCTATGTTACGAGTGCGGAACTAAATAAACCCTTGCAAAAAAACTACACATTTTCTCACAAAATTGAGATGGATATGGTATAAGAGTTTGGAACTGACCTTTTCAAACTCGTAACTCAAAAATTGGCTCTTCAATTTTAATGTCAGAATAGGTTCTGAGTGACTAACCTTTTCTAGGCCATTTTTCTATTGATGGGAGAGAATTACGAGCTCGAAACTTCATCGAATTCCATGGTCATTTCCATAAACTAATAACCATGGTTCAATGTCATTCTACCTACAAAATCCGATTACTGGACTAAACAACATGTTAAAACTAATACATAGTCTTGAATTTAGAGTTATGTAGAGTCGTCTTAATGACTTCATTGAGTTCTGTTAAGCCCAAACACAAATACCATCCCTACTAAATATCATAGAGTTGCCATATAGTTTGTAAATCAATTCTCAGAAAATTCCAAATGTCAAAAGCCTAAACCACCAAGTCTAACAAACTACAAACACATTATCATGGCTCGTTGGCTTCATCGGAAAACCTCGGTAATCTCGGGGTCGGTCTCCACTTTCTCCTCTCCATCTTCATTTGCTTCATATTTATTCTCAACTACCTTTTCATCATCGGAGAACACTGGCTTGAAGTTTGGCATGTTCCCGGCAGATGCAGGGTTGATGTTCAAGCAGGAAGAAGTTCATCATGATTAGCTTCCGCCTCAGCCACCTCTGCGTTCACGACACTAATGTATGCATGTAGACACGCCATGTATCTACTAATTATTTTCTTTATGCCACCTTCCAAAGAACTACCGGCACCTACAAAAAAAGTAAAAATTATATATAATTTCAAAACAATAAAAAAATTATTTCGAATTTAAACTCACGGAATGACGAGGCCTCACCCCTTTACATTGATGAATCCCTAGCTCTCTTAGCCTACTTAGCCTTTTCTCTGAGAACGAAATGAACCTCATATTTTCTATCGAATCCCAAAATCAAATGCTTGTGCTCAATCCACGACTAGTCATAATAATCTAAGGGCGTTAATCTATCAACCGGCGTAACACCCTATTTTCTAAGCATCTCCGTGATTAATCCCCCATTTGGGAGATCTTTCTTTTTCCCAGCAGTGGCCTTTTGCATGTAATTCAATATTAAATAACCAGGATTTATCTTAACTCCTTCCATTACATAGTAAAATATCATCATATTTCCTATGGTTGGCTCGCAAGCATGACCCCCCTGACGGCAATGTATTCATGCATATCCACTCGTACACTAACCTTTGTTCCACATTAAGAACACATGCATTATACTTTTCTGCTTTGCCCGATGTTGAACCCTTCCCATAGAAATATTTTCTAGCCATGGCCGCAGGGCATAAGGGGGTGTACTCAGTAATGCCAAGGTAATGTTGTTGGTGGAAAATTTCTAAGGGGCCTTGAAAATCCTCAATCAAACAAGTTATGGGGTTAGTGTAGTTATAGCCTAAGACTTCATTGATTGTAAATTTAATGACCGGAATCAGTACACCATTAACCATAGTAAGGTCAGGATTTTTACTACTTTGTCCTAGATTTGCATAAAATTAAACTACCTCATCATGGTGAACGGGTTTGGCTATTTTCAACAACTTATCAAATTGAGAATTTTCAAAATATTGAAGCGATAATTTTAACCTCAAAGGCCCAATGTCGGGAGTATACATAACTTTAGAGTTCGTACACTTACAGCGAAGGAAATTGATGTACCTTTGTTCTGCCCGATCGTCGAAGAACTTTGGACTCTGCCCTATCTCAACCAATGGGTCATGAGCCCTCAAAGATGCTTGCGAACCCGCCCTACCTCCACAACTCCTTGCCATTGTAATCGAAATTGAGTAATCTCTAGAGTAATTTGTGTGAAATTGAGAAACCTAGATTTTGATCGATTTGGGGATTTTTGAATTCAAACCCCCCCCCCCCCCCCTCCCAGGTTTTTATATAATAAGAGTCAGTTCTGAGTCCAGAAGTCACTCTTTACTTAAAATACAAACCAAGAAAGAGTTCCGAGTGTGGAAGAAGCTTGGATCTAAGTTCTAGATTTGGAACCCATTAGACGGGCCAATGGAAATAGGAAGCATTATTTTCTATTCAAACCCAGATTAATACACAAATTTCCGTGCAAATTCCCTCTCTTTTTCCCTACCATATAGCCTATTCTTCCCATGCCTTTTTTCCACTCCTCTCAAACATCTCACTTTTCCTACGGTTGTCTTCCAAATGAAGGTAAACCCTAGCTCACACTCAATAGATAAAATTTTCTACAATTTTCTACTCATTTTGGGAACATGGGTTAGGGTTAGTGTTCCTAGTTAGTCATGTGTGAATTGGGGCCTTTTAGAGTTACAATCCATTTGAAGACTTGAAAATGTTAGCATGAATCTCATATGAATTAAATAATTGTTTTTGCATCTCTTATTTTGATTCCCTAAGGTTTAGGTTAAATTTTTTATCATGTACTAATTTATGAAAACCTTAAATGGTTTTATAATTGCCTTGCTCTAGGGTTTACAAAATATATTGATTTTCACACTTTTTTTAGGTAGTAAAATGTCACGTAAAAGGACTCAAGATGAGGTGCCACCCACGGGAGAAGGAAATGATGACTTGATTGGAAATGAGGATGATAAAAGGGAGGGTCCGAATGAGGTAGGATTAGCAAGAACATATTGTAGGACATTAGAGCAGAGAATTGCTTGGAAAGAATTGACGTTGTTAGTTTTTAATTATTTGGGTAAATGTTTGTCGGAGGAATGTGCTAGGTCGTCTAGTTGGGTTGGGAAGGTTGGTAGAACGAGGGTAGACATAAAGTACAATAATTGGCACGAGGTCCCAAAGGAGTACAAAGACATTCTTGGTATGGAGTGCAAGGTATCGATATTTATATTATATTACGATCCATACAAAATTAATCTACTAGTTTCCTAATATTAATTGTTTACATGTTGGTCTTAATTAATTCAAAATAGAGACCCTTAGAAATCGATGCTCCCGACATGGAGGTTTTGAGAAAAATAGCAATGAGCATGTTATGGATGAGTTGGAGAGAGCACAAGCACACATTTTCTAGGGATTACATATTCTCTCATAGGAAAGGAGTACGTCCGTGGTTAACTTATACACACATTCAACCGAAAAGTTAAGAGATACACAAGAGAAGGGCCTTGGAGACAAGAAAATGAAAGTCCACTTGCATATAAGTTTTTTGTATATTTATCTTACCTAGTCTTTAGTAGTCACTTCTCTATGAATTTATAACAAATGGGACGAGGTAAGTGAAGAGAGACAATGCCAAGAAGAATGAATATCCTCATCGGAAGAGTCGCAGGGGCTATGGTTTGAAGGCCCTCAAATTCGTAAAGAATGTTTCAAAAAGGATGTCCAACTTGCAATTGAGAGGGGAGACGGAGGAGGAGGCAAGATCATCGGCCAAGCCAATTGATGTGGAGGATATCAAGAGGTACGATCTATTCCCAAGGTGCCATCAAAACAAAGAAGGTAGATTCACTTAACCTTCGGAAATTAAACTTACAAAATGAGTGGTAAGCCTCACTTAGCATATTCAATGTTACCTCATATGTTAAAAACCTTAGTGTGGATTAAATGTCTATAAAAAGGTTGAAATTTATATTTATATTGCCTTCATCATTGAAGAGTGCATTTATTTAACTTTATTTGTAGGTCTTGGTGTGTGGAACCCCGATAAGAGGAGACCATCTGAAGGAGGGAGAGAATTCCATGGATTGAAAAGACATAGGAAAGGTCGAGATTGGGAAATTTGTGAAAAAATGATAGACATGGAGGACAAGGGTATGAAATGTCAAATGAAGTTTGACAACATCGGAAATGCAATAGACGAGGATAGAAATTGGTGGTCTAGTTACCAAGGATTGGTTGCTATGACAAAGGTAGACATTTTCTTGTATGATTCATGGCCTCGGGTTGAAGATTCTTACAAGGAAAAGTTGTGGAAGGCCAGGAAATAAAGTGTGACGACATGGCAAAGTTGAAGAGGAAAATAATACAGCGCTTTGGCAAAAATGGAGATATTTCAAAGCAAAATTGGCTAGGGATTACGTGTTTTTTAAGAATAAGAATTAAAACCCAAGAATTAAGCATCCATTCATAAGTGAATTTGGCTGAAAGGGTTTTGTTGCAAGAAAACTAGCGGTTGAATAATCGGTAAGGAATTTACTTTTAAATGCTTTTAAGTATATACATAGTGGATACATACTTATATTTATATGCACGCATATTTTTGTTGGATATACATGCTCATATATGAGTATAGTTTCATTTGTATCGTCAAATGTGTATGTCATTTGTGGTTGTTATTGATTAATAGTCGTAAAGGTCCATATTTTGCCTCAAAATGAGTAACACAATGTGAACATGTGACGTCGAACAGTACTAGTCAGGCTATTGATCATTACTGCCGACTAGTGTGCGATGTCATTCATTGACTAAATTTAGGCAATGATTTGGTCAGAAAATGTTTGCAACATCGCCTACTGCGATTTCATTATCGACTAGTGACCGACGTCGGTTAGATGCAGGGGAATTATGTTACACTTTTCCTTGTCATTTCACCTTGTTGAATTCATAAACCAAACCATTTGACATGGTGACTTTAAAGGGTCTAAGATCAAAATATAGTGAGTTTTCAAGAGGAAATAAGATGCGCCACACCATGATTCGAGGAGGTTACGCACTAGTTATAAAAATAATCAGGAAGGAAATGTTCGAGGCTAGAATGTTTGACAAAGTGGAGCACGGAATGGGGGATGAGGAAGCGAGGAATTCTATGGAATATCCCACACCCGATGAGGTTCCCTGATTCGAAAAATGGCTAAAAGGATACAAAAGGCATGGGAAGAAGGAGGGTAAGTTCCACACAAAAGATGCGGAGTTGGTTTCCCAACAAATTGTAAGTTTTCCGACTTTTTAGTTGATATAATATGAGTGCATTTGTTCAAGTATAATTTTGAGCAAATGAGATTGATTATTGGTAATTCATAAGAGGACTTAAAAAATAAAATAAGAGTCCAGTGAGTTCATCGGGGTTAGAAAGAAGGACATACTAGGAGTTGTGCTTAACAAGAAAGAACATCTGGACCGGTCCGGGGTGTCGGCACTCTTGCTACACAATGGGACATATTTGTCAAATATCCATCACCTAAGATTGATATTGCATCAAGTAGTCAACAAATAGAGATCAATGCTTTGAAATCCACATTAAACCAACTAGAGGCTTATGTCTCACAAGAATCGAATGGGAGGAAAATGTCACTTGTCTTGGAGGGAATAATTGCAAGTACAAAACCAACAACCTCAAATCCCCCTCGGTCTTCTTCCCCGACAACCTCAACACATGATCACCCGGAGTGTGATAGCAAACTCGTCCAACCATCTAGGACTTCGATAACACCTCTTGCTTTCGATGGACTAAGAATTGAGTTAGTAGAGGCCAACCAACCCAACATGAAGGTAACCGTATGTGTGTGTATATATATATATATGTATTACACTATTAATATCACAAAGTAAATTATACTTTGGTTTAAATTAGCGAGTCTTCTTATGTAGGATTAATCCTTGTGAATCCTATTTTCCGAACGTGTTTATGGTGAGAGCCACATCATGGCGGAAGGTAAAGTGTACACATCTATAAGAGTGCATCATCATAATCCGGTCGTGAAAGAGAACGTGATGGTCAATGTCACAAAGAGCCTCGTAGATGGTATAGTTCTTCCAATACCAGAACCTGAGGAAAGTACGATGGATGAGGCATTGGAAATGTTTGTTGCATGGCCCCTTTGTTTGGTCGATATTTTAGGCAAACGGAAAACCAAGAAGGTAACATAATAATTATGTGGTTTACTTATGATTAGAGACAAATGTTGTGTAAACAACTTTTCCAGCTGATTTCATGTAGATTGAGACAAGGATTAGTAGCCCGAAGAAATTGGCCAGTATATGTGGGGATCCAAAAGCTACAAAATCTCGTGTCTCTAGAATGAAGCCACCACCATTCAATCCCTTGCAGGATGGTTCCCTTAAGAACATCCACACGGTTGTAACGGCTCACCCTCCCCAGTCATCTTCTACAAAACCCGAATGGAAGAAGTAGGTATTTTGGGTAGAAAGTAAATCCAATCACCGAAAAACAGGATTTGGAGAACGTGTTCCATTTCAATAATGTGCCCCCTCCCGTGATGCAACTACATTGCATGTAAGTATTAATCCATCGCCCTGACATTATTCATCGCTATAATTATTGTGTTTTGCTTTAATTTATCAAGACTTACCATGTTTATAGGGTCTTGCATGTACAATCCATTTCCAAAATGAAAGGGTGCATAGGGGTTCTTTGCCCAATAAAGATCCAACATGAACATGTTGCGATGGAAGAGTGTCTGGCCTACTGGAGCTCCCAGTTGATGCTAAAGAACAATTTGATATACATACATGTATATTGCACCTTATTACGAGAGGTGAGTCAACTCTACTTACTGTCTTCCTCTTGTTTGGATTCTATTAAATATTATGGTATTGTAATGAAGTAATTAAGTGATGACAATTTCATTTTTGTAGAAAATATTGGATGGTGGCCATCATCGCTCTTCCTTCAAACACGGTGTTCTGGTTTGATCCATTATATCAAACGCCCTTTGAGACAATTTCATTCGTAGTTTCAAAGGTGATGACGGAACCCTAAATTAGCAACCTCAAAGGATTCCATTGGAAGTCCCTAAAGGTTAGAATTTACTTTAAAATTGTAGTTTGAAATAAGTATTGCTATAAGTACATAACTATATGTTTGTGAACAGTTTGTACATTCGAATAGCATAAAAAACAAGTGGCCCCATGGGAAAGTGGTTACTATTACATGTGCTTTTTAAAAGATTTGGTCTCTCATGTGAAGAAAAATCAATTTGATCTACAAAAGGTATCTCTTATTTTCACATTTTGTGTCAATCAATAATGTCACAACT
Organism: Rubia tinctorum; assembly: GCA_032355605.1. Taxonomy (NCBI): domain Eukaryota; kingdom Viridiplantae; phylum Streptophyta; class Magnoliopsida; order Gentianales; family Rubiaceae; genus Rubia; species Rubia tinctorum. Next base: position 24,902 of record JAULKM010074765.1, read on the forward strand.
TTGCTCGACCTTTTTATTGATTATGAGATTACTCCATGTTGTAGTCTTTTCTCGAGGAAAAATCACCGTACCTCTTCAAGATTTTGGAGGATGTATGTGAAAGTTGGGAATTTTTATGATGGTAAAGAATTTGAAGCATTTACTTAACCCATCTACCATATGAGGAACTAGGATAAGGTTGAGTTTTTTGTGCAAGCATCATTCTCTAAAATTCCCATTGATACTTTCCAAGGAATTTTTTGACAACTTCATATAGATCTCTATCTAGCTATGGAGTATAAATGGTATAGTTCATTTTGTGAGAATTTTGATAACATATTTTGTGTATTGAAGGCATAGTTTTTATCATTATGCATGGTACATGTAGTTACATGTCATCTAAATGACATTCGACGCCAGGTCAACATTTAATGAAATATTTATTCCTATTTTAAACATAAGTGCCGACGTTGCACCTGTATAATTTACCATTCGGTTGACCCGATAATCAATGAGTGACATCGTTATATGTTCGCAATAGGTTACCGATGGTACCACGAAAGGAGCAAAAACATTTGATCAAAACAACGTGCAACATGAACCATGTCGCTTTCTGGGACATCACAAACTCCTCATAGAGAACAAAAATTTAACCATGGTCGCACCAATACGTGCGACTTCGGTCCATTAAAATGACGTCGTTTTCATTGATATGCCACGTTATCTTTTAACCAGTGTCGACAAAATGCGAAGTCACCGATGTCGTACCTTGTTTTGCTCATCGACTATGAATTCATTCCACCCGACATCACTCCCTGGTCGCCCAGGGGTTCGTCAAATTCATATTTACCCCTATTATTTTGCACAAAAACCGTAGTAAAAAATCATTTACCATGGTTCAAAATTGCAGTTATAAATCATAATCTGTGATGTAGGTAACATAAAATATGCAATGTCGGCTACCCTTATGAACGAGATTGCACCTTTTCTTTGCGAAATCATCCTAGCCGATGTCGAAAGTTGTTTGAGAAGTCGGCCACCTAAGAATATGGACCGGCCTCGCACCTTCGTCAGTATCATTGTCGGCTCATGACTATTTACCTCGGTTCTTTTCTAACAAAACGGAGATAAAAAATACTTTTTACTCCACCTACATTCACTTTAATTTTTTAGGGGTGAAAACCGAGGTAAAAATCCCGGCAGAACCATGGTAAAAAGTGTTGTTTTTTGTAGTGCGATCGTATTCGATGTTTAGGGTATTTACGTTATATTTTTCAACATTAAGAACAAAATAAGGACCCCGTATCCCAAGTTTCATGTATCCAAATATAACGTGCATGTTAAATTGTTTGATAAGTGTCAATAACATGCATGTTTAAATGGTGTGCCAATAATGTGCATGTTGATAAATGTGTGGATGGAAGAACAACACTTAAAATTTACTCTTCACATTACTCATTAACACTTTAACAGTATCCAACAAGAAATAACCATTTAAAATTGGAAATAACATGCTAAAGTAAGCGAAATTCATATTAGATAATTATACCATCAACTAAAAACAATCAATAAAGAGAGGAAAAGAAAGTGGAATAGAAATGAAGAGCATCGACTAAAGGTTATATGAGCACTTTAAAAATAATAATCCTAATATCGCGAAATTGAGAAAGACCTCACCATACACATTTCTAGTAAATTCCGCACATTATTTAATTTATAAAAGCCCTAATACAAAGCAAACACGGGTTTTGAAGATAGATGGAATAAAAGGGCTAGTTCAAAAGCCACCAAAAAAAAGTGCTGTAAAATTCCTAAAAAACTGGATTAAACTCACTCCTAATATTACAAGAATCTACTACTAATCAAGAATTAACCTTGTAGACTGAAAACTAATGAAAGGGGGGAAATGTTGCACACTGATGAAATGTAAACCTGAACTTTACATTTGAACATTACTCATAACTATCAGGCTAACAATATTTAAGAAGAAACAACAATTTAGACACATAATTACGTGCTAAAATAAGCAAAATTCTAATTAGATTAATATAATATTAATTAAAAATAATCTATAAAGAAAAGGAAAAGGAAAAGAAAGTGTAAGGAAAATGAAGAATTATAATAAGGGTTATATGAGACTTTTAAAAAATTTAAGGTTATATTGACAAATAAGCGAACTAGGGCATGTACTATATAATTCATATATAGCTTTAATTTTGTACTCAGGATTAGAGGTGTCAATTCGGTTATTCGGGTCAGATTCGAGTTTTGGTGAAACGGGTTCGGGTTGAAACGGGTCGATTGAAATGGGTCGGGTTGAAATGAGTCAAAATTTGTTGGTCGGATCGGGTTTGGGTCGGTTCGAAATGAGTTTGGGTCAAAACAGGTCAAAATCTGTTGGTCAGGTCGGATCAGATTCGGGTCGGATCGGATTCGGGTCGGGTTGAAATGGGTCAAAATCTGTTCGTCGGGTCGGGTTGGAAAGTGTCGAAATTTGTTTGTCGGGTCGGATCGGAAAGAAAGGTAGAATAGGAAAGAAGCTATAATAGGAAAGAAAAAGGTTTGGAAAATGGGTTTCAGCTACTCTTGAACATGTACTAGTGTTTTTAAATATTTCACAAAAAATTGTTTATTTAATATTTTATATTTAGGCTAGAATAACAAATATCATGTATTTTGAAGCAATGGATTATGGGGCAACACAATTTTGACCCACTGTGTAATTTTCCAATATTGTGTAGAAGTAATCAGTGTTGACTTTGAGATCCCTTCCGTTCACTCATATATGCCCAACCGCAAAGTTCCAAATATTTTGAACTAAATAAATTACTACCCATAGGGTCAAAATTAGATTGATTATGGATCAATCTAATTGTCGGTTATTTTCCTAGTTGATTATGGATCGAGTTAT
>JAULKM010074766.1:0-11814 GCA_032355605.1 Rubia tinctorum
CCCGAGGTGTGACGCCGAGGGTTTAGGAGTGATTCCTAAGTTTATCATTGTTTTCTTAAGTTTCTGCAGATTTTTTCCTTTAACCTACGACCATATACCTATAATTTCCCTACCCTAAAGCCAAGTTCTAAACCTACGCTCCGTTGGTGCTGCATCAACAGGCTAATTGAACATTAACCTTGTGGCAACTTTGTAAATTTGAAATGAATGGTTAGGGTAATATTGGTTATTCAGCTGGGTTTTCTTTGCAAAAAACTGAATAAAAACAAAGTGTACAACTTTAGGTGGGACGGATGAAAATAGAAAGTGTGCAGTTTGGTTTGGGACGGAGGGAGTACATTAATTCTCTCTCCTATATTTATGGGATTGTAACTACCATTATGATCACTACAACTTATAATTTTAATAGTAATATAATTACCCGAATACCTATATCTCCAGGGTACAGTAAATTTGCGTAGCTGATGCATGTTTGTGAAAATGCTCCATAAAATTGATTGTTGACGTTAGTTGTTTGATAAAAAAGGACATAAGACATTAATACATTTCAATACTTCACATATTATAATTTTTATTCATTGTTAATAACATAAAATCTTGTTTTAGACCGAATTATAAGATTGTGTAATCCCGTAATGTGTGAGTGATTATCATTTAGTATAAATAGATTTTATAAGAGTGTTATATCAAATCTACAATTGTGCTAAACTGGGCAACTAAATATTTACATAATTACTATGTAATACACCCTCTCAGTAGGAGCAGAAGGATGACGAATTCTCAGGCTGGATCGAAACCGAAGAAAAGGATGTCGTGGTAGTCCCTTAGTAAAGATATCAGCACACAGGTACTCAGCAGGAGCCAGGAACATGAAGCACATGAAGAGAAGCACACGAACAAAACCAACTTGAACCTTCTCACAGACAAAGTGAATATCAATCTCAACATGCTTGGTTCTTTGATGTTGCACTGGATTGCTAGACGGGTACACAACAGAGATGTTTTCGGAATAGACAAGTGTGGCATGGTTGATGGGAACATGCAACTTAAGAAGAAGGTTGTGTAGCCAACTCGTTTTGTAACTGCATTCGCAACACTCCCGTATTCAGCTTCTGCACTAGATCGAGAGATAGTAGCCTGACGCTTAGAAGACCAAGAAACCAGGTTGTCACCAACAAATACACAATAGACAGAAGTCAAACGTCTAGAATTCAGCCAGCCAACCCAATCTCCATCAGAATAAGCAGTGATCGTGTGGGCTAGAGACTTGACCAAATGAAATCTAGAATCAATAGTGATAGAATGTAAAACCGCTGAATAATTGTGACTGTGTGTCTTCATATAAATAGTGAGTAAAAAGGGTATACAAGATAGAATTAGATTTTGAAAATGATATATAAAAACCATTAAGAAAGGGTATTCATTTCTTAACCTGATTCTAATTGATTTAATATTCTATTACCCCCAAGCGAATTTTGGGATTTGTCGCAATGCAAAGCTTGAACCGTAAGAACTCAAACTGAGGACGAGGTAGACCCTTTGTAAAGATGTCAGTAAGCTGTTGGTTTGTAGGGACATGAGCAACCTTGAGCGTTCCAGAAGACACCATCTCATGCACAAAATGATAATCAATATCAATGTGCTTTGCTCTCTTATGCAAAATCGAATTTTGAGCAAAGAAGAGAGCACTATTATTATCACACAGCAAAACTGGTGGCACACGTGTAGACACTCTTAAATTCCGAAGTAAATTCAGCAACCAGGCTAGTTCCGTAGCAGTATTAGCCAAATCTCGATAATTTGATTCTGAACTAAAACGAAAGATGGTAGGCTATTTCTTAGCACTCCATGAAACCAGGTTACCACCAACAAAAATGGCATAACCATAAGTAGATCTTCTAGTCTCAATACAACGAGCCCAATCAGAATCAGATTAACCCAAAACTGGTAAAGTGAATAAATTCGCGTGAAGCTGAAATCCATAGTAGAGAGTACCATGTACATAGAGCAGAATTCGATTAACAACCTGATAGTGGTCACCAGTAGGAGCACGCATATACTGACTGCCCGTATACACAACATAAGACTAGTTGGGACGAGTGATGGACAAATATTGTAGTGCACCAATCAAAGAGCGATAAAGTGTGGGATTTCCAAATGGCTTACCGAAAGAACTGGATAGTTACAAAAATGCTAAAAGGGATAGCAACTGGCACCGAATCTTGCATGCATCCGCACATCAAAATGTCTTTGGCATATCTGGCCTAACCAAGGAATAAGCCATCGAAAGTACGAACAACCTCCAAACCCAAAATATACTGTAGAGTACCAAGATTGATAATCTTGAATTCTTGATTAACCCGATCAATAAAATTCCATATGAGATGACCATCATTCCCAGTGAGAATAATGTCATCAACATAAACCAGCAAATAAAGTAAAGAGGCACCCTATGAGAACACAAATAAGGGGTATCGACAGAACTGCATACAAAACTCAGGCCAACGAAAAGGTACTAAAATGTTGAAACCGAGCACAAGGAGCTTGTTTCAATCCATAAATGGCCTTGTGTAGGCAACAAACATAATCAGGATGCATCAGGTCTTTATATCCAGCAGGCTGCTCCATATAAACTGGGGAATCAAGGACACCATTTAAAAATGCATTCTTACCATCAAGCTGTCGCAATGGCCAATTTTTAGCGATAGCTAAGGATAAAACAGTGCGAACAATAGATGTTTTCACCACCAGACTAAATGTATGGTCATACTCAAAACTAGGTAATTGTAAAAAACTTTGAGCAACTAACCTGACTTTATGCCGATCAAGTGAACCATCAGACTTGTACTTTAAATGATACACTCATTTGGAGCCAACGGCATTAACATGCGAAGGACGTGGAACCAATTCCCATATATGTTGAGCACGAAGCACATCCATTTCACAGTCCATAGCAGCAACTCATTCATGGTCCTTAACGGCAGAGCGATGACTATGAGGCTCGGTCTTGGCAAATAATGAGCTCAATAAACCAGAAATAATAATTAGAAAAATTCTTGTACCTAAAGAACCAGTGCGCGAATGGGTAGACATTGGATGTCTGGAAGAAGGAGATGGTTTGGATCCCATTGATGCAGACATGGAACCCAAGGAGGCTGGCGTGGTACCCGAGACAGGTGACAATGGTGCTGGCACTGGGGAAGATGGCTCCCTGGGGCGACCGGTGATATTAGAAGCCTCAGGGTTGCAGGTGCGTGAGAGCGACATGCGGCCGGTGTATCCGGCGCGTGAAGTGGATGCTTGATCAAGGTGGCCAACATATAAGTCGGTGGCTGGTGCATCTACAGTTGAGCTGGAGGCTCTGGCTGTTATTGATCATACTACTGGTCACCATGTGGCAGACAAATACATTTTTTTGAAGAACCTTGAGCTCCCGGTAAAATCTGAAAATTTAAATCTTCCAAAAAAAATGGGCGAGTCTGAAGAAGAAGATGGCTCGAACACCTCCGATGGAACTGAAGAAAGCTCTAAAAAGCTTAAGCATCCAATGATAATAAATCTTTAACAGTGCCAGTAAGTGTAGATGGAAAAAATAACTCATTAAATCGAGCATGGCGAGTGATGTATTCCTTCTTCGTGAGCGGTTCAAGACATTGATAACCCTTGTACTGTGAACTATAACCCAAAAATATATACGACAAACTCCAAGGGGCCGGTTTAATGCTAGTATATGGCTTCAAATACGGGAAGACTCAACAACCAAATGGATGAAAATTGGAGTTGTCAGGCGTAGTACCAAAAATAACTAAGAGAGGACACTGACCAGATAAAACCGGAGTAGACAGTTTATTATTGATGTAGACTGCTGTTGAAAAGGTATCATACCAAAATGAATGATGAATGCCAGAATGAAAGATCATCTATAAACCTTCCTCTATAATATGATAATGCTTCCTCTCTACGCGACCATTTTTCTCTGAAATGGAAGGACACCAAAGATGAGGATGGATGCCCTTAGATGCAAAATGAGTTCGCATGCAATGATTCACAAACTTAGTTCCACCATCACTCTGAAAAACTTTAATTGTGGAAGAAAAATGATTCTCAACAAGTGCTTAAAATTGCATATAAGCCTCCACAAAATAAGACTTTCGTCGTAGAGGATATAACCAAGTAAACCAAGAGTGATCATCAATAAAAATGACATAATAAGGATACCCGGAAGGAGAGACAGCAGATGAGGGTCCCCAAAGGTCACAATAAACTAAATCAAGTATGTGTGGTGTGCATTTAACACTATCATCAAAAGAAAGACGCTTGCCTTTAGCCATCTCACAAGCGGGACATAAATGAGGCTTAGACAGCAAACTAGCAACTGATAAACATCCAGACTTGCTCAAAGGAGAAATGATGTTGTGAGACACCTGACCCAATCTACTATGCCAAAGTTCCAAAGATGCTTTAAAAGCACCCGATGCAACAAACACAGATAAAACAGATCCACCATGATCCAAAACATATAAGCCACTTCCATGATAGCCCTTGCCGATAACATCTCTAGTAAAGTTATTCGAAATAATGAAAGAAGAATCATAAAAGAAAATAACAGTATTCATATCCCGAGTCAACTTGCTAATAAACAACAAATTTTTAGCAATATGTGGAACAACCAAAACATCAGACAATGATAGGGAATCAGAGACCCGAGAGTGACCAACATGCGTAATGGGAAGAGTATAACCATTACAAAAAAAACACGTTTGTTACCAGAATAGGGTGTCACACGATCAAGAGCAGATTGAGAAGAAATCATGTGGTTGGTTGCACCAGAATCACCTATACAGGGAACATGCAGAGGATCATGTGGTGGAGATTCAAGAGACGGGGCTCGCAAAACCAAAAGAGAACAAATTGAGGCAGCATGACCAAATTTCTTACACCACTGACAGTGCAACTGGTACCATTCACTGTGTAGTTTAGAACAAGAAGAAGCAACATGACCTTGAGAATGACGAGCATATGCTTTCCTGTAATTTCTTCTCAAGAACGATGAGCATATGCTCAAGGCAAGCATATGCTCGTCGTTCTTGAGAAGAAATTACAGGAAAGCACTCAGCAACATTATCTGACGCCGTTTGGGGAGACCAATTCGTCTGAACTTGGAACGCCGGTGATGAAGAACACACTTGAACCTGAGATTTCCGGACCGGATCATACTTTAGTGGCGGTAAAGAGCAGCCTAATCAGAGAAGATGACCAGAAGCGAACGACAATAGGCGAAAGAGAAACTGGCTGAGCAGAGAACACCGGGAAACAGAGCAGAAGAACCGAGACAACGGCGGCCACAATAGGATCTACGGATGGTAGAGACAGCTGACTAGAAGATGACGGAAGACAACGGTGGCGGTGGGCGACGACTGATGGAAAGTGGACTGAAACTTATTTTGGTAATTTTGGGAAAAAAAAGATAAATCTAGGAATTTTAGAGAGACTTGATTGATACCATGATAGAATGTAAAATCCCCGAATAATTATGGTTGTGTGTATACATATAGTGAGTACGAAGGTATACAAGATAGAATCGGATAAGGAAAAATATATACAAAACCAATCAGAAAGGGTATTCCTTTCTTAACCTGATTCTAATTGATTTAATATTTTATTAAATAGTATCCTGAATATACCTCAAATTGCGCTTAATGAGCGGCATATGAGGTTCTGAGGTGCATGCATAAAAAATAAAACTTGCTAACAACATAGGCAATGTCTGACCAAGTGATGATGAGATACTGAAGAGCTCCAGCTAGACTTCTGTACAGACCAGGATCATCAAGCAATAGACCGACGGTGGCGTTAATCTTGGCACCAATATCAATGGGCATCACCGACGAGTTGCATGATGACATGGAGACTCGACCGAGAATATCTCTGGCATACTGCTGTTGTGATAAGAATAAACCAGTGGTGGAGCAAGCAATAGAAATACCCATAAAATGATGGAGAGCACCAAGGTCGGTCATAGAAAATTCCCGAGACAGTTCAGAGATAATGTCCCGGAGAAGTGTAGTCATTGGCGGATCCAGGGTGGGGGCAACAGGGGAATGTGCCCCCGCTGCCCCCACCTTTAATGCTTAATAGTCTCAAATTTTTATATATTTTTTAAAATTTTAATTGTACACGTGTTCCTAATATTTATAGGTGAATTTTCAGTAACATTAAATAAATTTATACTTGATATAGGTATTAATTTTTTTAAAAAGATCTTTTAATATTCCTTTACAATTACTAAACAATTTTTTGTTATGTTCATAAATATTAAAAATTGGCAAGTTATCCTTCTATTCATTCATCATCATAAAATAAAATACTCACATAATACTTGCCTTAAAAGTCTGTTTGCACCCTTCTTAAATTAATAGATTTTTCTTAGGAATATTTGCGCAATAGGTTCAACTTAGTATTATTAGCACCTAAAGTAATAATTTTACAAGTATTACCTTAGGTGATGTTGCATTAGCTCTAATGTAAAAAAACAAAAAAAATTAGGTATCACTATTCCAAGGTTTAAGTAACATTTTATAAGTTATTGTAACATTTTCAACAAGTATTGCAAGGAAAGTGTTAGAGCAAATCCAACAGCTTTCCTATAATAGAGATTTTCATTGATTATAGAGATTTTACATGTTTTATCAGCTCCAACAACTTCCTTATCACATTCCCTAAAATAGGAATTTTGATGAGAGATAAGACTTTCTTCCCTATATTTGTAGAAAGAGAATTTTTTTTAGAGGGGATGGAAATTTAATGCAATTCCAATTGAATGCAACAAATCATAACACAACATTCATTTTTCTATGTAAAAAAAAAATAAGTCTCATAATTCCTCATTCTTCCATTTCTACTAAAAAGTACCTTCAACTTCCAACAAATTTTTTTTAAAGAAAACTATTACAATATCAAATTTATGTGGGATGCTTATTTATATTGTTTTGTAGAATTTTGTCAATAATGATTTTTTAGAAGATTGGAATTAATGACTTCAGTTTATTGTATATAAATTTTTGAAAATTTTGATGTTGTTACCTTTTATTTGAAATCGGGTAAATATATAAAAAGAATACAAAAATAAAACTAGCTTCTAATTAACATCTAAATTTTAGTTTCAAATTTATTATATTAATTGTTTTTAAAAACTAACTTAATTTTTTAAATATATCTTGAAGTGATTAAAAATGAATTCCTTACTTTAAATGAAAAGGTAACTATAATGTATTGAATGTCAGCTGCAAAATAGGGAATATGTTGGAGTTAAGCCAAAAAAATAGAGAATATTGATTTTCATTATCTATTCTAGAGAAAAGTTTAGGGAATCTATTGGACTTGCTCTTACATTAGCTTTAGTTTGTAATAGCGTGCAAAATAATTATTGATAGGAGGAATCTAAAGCTACATTGTATGCCACTTAATATTGTACTAATCATGTGCAATATAATGGAATGGAATATTCCCAGTTCAATCCATAATTGTCATGTTGCATTTTTTCAAAAAGTGCATCTTATTGAGTTCTTGATGAAAGAGTTATCAAACGTTATCGAAATGTTATCGAAATGTTAAATTTTTTAAAGAAATTTTGTAAAATTATATTATTTATACTATGATTAAAGTTTCATTAAAATATTTTAACCCTATATTTTATTTTCTTATGTACATTGACAATTATTATTGTGCCCCAAATAAATATATTTTCTATATGCCGCCACTGATTGTAGTACTGGAAGTTGTGAGGACAATATCATCAACATATAAGAGCAAATAAGTCGTGTAGCCACCAGGACTCAGGATGAATAATGAATTGTCACAAAGACTGCTCGTGAAGCTGCGAGACAGAACAAAGGTAGAAAATATTTGAAACCAAGCCACGGCATGATGCCATATAAAGACGTTTGAAGACGACATGCATGCTAGGACTGCATGATCGACAATACCAGGCGCCCGATGCATATAAACTGTTTCATGCAAGTTGTCATTGAGAAAAGCATTCTTTACGTCTAGCTGATGTATCGGAAAAGAACAAGAGACCGCCAAGCTCAGTACATTACGAATGGTTGTGGGTTCAATCACGGGACTTAATGTTTGATCACAATCAATTCCAATTTGCTGAGTTTTCCTATTAACCACAATCCTATCTTTATACCATTGCAGAGACCCATTAGAAAGAAACTTTTGAAGATATAGCCACATGCAACATATGACATGAGCATCAGCAAGGCGAGGTACAAAGTCCCACGTATGATTATCACTTAACGCGCGAAATTTGTCCTTTATGGCACTATTCCAGTTTGAATCCTGGAGGGCTAGGTGAGGTGATTTAGGAAATGGGGAAATGGTGGTGGGGGCGGCATATAATAAAGCTCGTGGCTTAAATATGGCGCTCATGGCTTCGGTAGTCATGAAGTAGGTTGGACGAGGTGGGATGGCGGAATGTAAGTGGCTAGTTAGGTGGTTGGGGCTGGCGTTTGAGGTGGTGAGGCGGGATATGTAGGGGGGTGGTAGGCTGAGGGAAGTGATAGAGGTAGCTTGGGTGCAGTTAGCTTAGGTGTAGGTGACTCGGGAGTTGGTGGCGTAGGTATATGGAGCAACGAAGGGCTGGTTATGGGTGACAGAGAAGGGTTGAGGGATGGCGGGGGTGATGATGTGACATGGTCGAGGATGATGAGAGATATAGGGTTAAATTATGGATCGATAAAATGGTAAGCGGAGGTAGAGACACTGGCTGACTCGGAGAAAGGAAAAAATATTTCATCGAATGTGACATTATAGGACACAGTAACCTTTCCAATGGATAAATTGAGACAACGATATCCTCTAAATTAGTTTGGATAACCAAGGAAAACACAACGAGAAAAGTGAGGTGCTAGTTTGTGGGGGCATTTTGGCAGAAAGATTTGGCTAACAGTCACAATCGAAATTATGGATATGGTCATATGTCAATTCTTTTAGAAATAGTACTGAAGCGAAAGAGTGGAAGGTAAGAAATTTGGTGGGTAGGATGTTGTGGAGGTGGGCGGCAATGTGTAGGGCTTCCACCTAGAAGGTTAGTGGAAGTAACGCATGATATAGTAAGGCTAGGATGATTTCCTTTAGACGGTGAATCGTGGGCTTGACTTTACAATTTTGAGAGGAAGTTTGTGAGGCTGAATAGCGGAAGACTAAGCCGTGTTTCGCGGAAAATTCTTTGAAAGAGGAGTCATAAAATTTATGACCAAGATCGCATTGAAATGATTTAATTTTTCTCTGAAATTGGGTTTGAACATAAGCATGAAATTCCACAACATTTGAAAACACCTCGGAGTTGAATTTTAGAGGATAAGCCCACACATAGTGAGTAAAATAATTAATGAAGACCGAGTAATGTATGTAATTGGTTTTACTCAAAATGGGTGATGTCCAAAAATCACTATGAATAATATCAAATGAAGCAACAGTAGTTGAAGTGGAGTCAAAAAACTGAAGTTGTTTATGTTTACTAATCTGACAAGAATTACATAAAATGGAGCTAAGCTCTTCATTGAAAGAAATGCATGAGTGAGACCGGCGATGATGAAGGACAGGGGCACCAGGGTGCCCGGGGCGTGAGTGTCATATATCTGGGGAAAAGTGACGAAAGACTGAGGCGGGGTAGTTGAAATGGACAACTGATTGAGAGACACGAGACATAGCTTACTTGCACCACTTCTCCTCAAAATAGTCCCTCCATTATGAGAATCCTTCATAGAGAAATTAAATGGTTCAAACTCAACTGTCACGTTATTTTCATTTATATACTAACAAACACAAATAAGGTTTTTGACAATGTGTTGAGTGAGTGTTTACGTTGGTAAGGTGTAGGGTACAACCTGGGGTGGTTAATTTGGACATACCAGAACCATAAATCAGAATACTATTTCCATTACCAACAAAAATAGAACCAATATTGCTTGTATGTGAAGGAGAAATCATAGCACCTGCATCCAAGGTAAGGTGGGACGATGCACTGGTATCTATGAACCACCGCGGGTCACCGTTAGGATGGATGTCCAAGGCTTGGAATGCCTAACCGAGATATGTTGGCTGAGGAGCGTCTGCATTGGCTAAGTGCGCATGACCCTAGCAGCAACCGTGAGGCCGAGCTGGCGGACGCGGCTAGACAAGGCCGCTTGCCGGAGGTTCTTGCATCGGAGCAAAAAACCAGGACTGCCAGAAGGACACCCAACTCGGAGCAGTGGGGGTACGACGTTGATGGAGGTCTCCAATGCGATACCTAGGGCGACAACGGTATCCATTGCTGGACTGCAGGACCAGGAATCGTACGTGACCTTGATGCAATCCAACATCCGAACTTTATGTTGGATATTGTAGACAGTGAAGATGGGGTGGAGAGAGGATTTCTGCGGCGAACAAGGTGGAGTGGCATTGTAGCTAAGCTAGGACGCGGATGATGTTGAGCTAGTGTCGGCTCCTCCGGTGTCGGATGGTGTGGCCATTATGACAGCGACAAGAAGAGGCAATCAGCGGCGATAACGAAGTTGCCGTAGCAACAATATAAATAAATAAATTTGGGGTTTAGCGATTTACGGTTGTTGTAGCTCTGATACCATGTAAGATTGTATAATCCCGTAACGGGTGAGTGATTGCATGCCGTATAAATAGATCGTACAATAGAGCTATACCATATATACAACTGTGCTAATTCAGCTTACTAAATATTTACATACTTACTGTCTAATACGAATAATCATTAGACGGAATTATTTTATAGTTGGTATAATTATTGAGTTGATATGATGATTATTTTTATTTATTGCAACAAGTTTACTTTAACTTTGATTTTTTAAATATATATTGCAACTTGTAAATAATTATAATTTGACACTAAAGGTTATTAAAACAATGTTTTTCATGATTGGTCTAACTGATAATCGTTTTAACGGGAAATTTTCTCTATTAATAATAATATTATCACAAATGATTATTTTAGATCATATAATCATTAAACGAGGTCATTTTATTATTGATATAACTAATGAGGTGATTTGATATTGATTTTCATTTATTAGAATGAGGTTCCCATAACTTAAAATATTTTATAATGTATCTTGAAACATAAATAATTATAATATGACCATAAAATTTATAAAAGCGGAATTTGACATGATTGATCTAACTGTTAGGCGATCTAATGTTAGAAATTCTCTAATATTGTTCATTTTTAATTATTATTAAAGATAAATACCAAAAGTAAATTTAAAACGTTACCTACTAATAGAATATTAGATAAATTAGAATCAGGTTAAGAAAGGAATACGCTTTCTGATTGGTTTTGTATATCTTTTTCCATATCTAATTCTGCCTTGTATACCCTTTGTACTCAATATATATATATATATATATGAATACACACAGCCACAATTATTTATGGGTTTTATATTCTATCATGGTATCAGTCAGGTGTCTCTAAATTAATATCTGGCTTTTACCGAATTTCGGATTTCTTCTTCGCTATTTTTTCCGATCAACCGGCCGTGCCCACCCGCCCTCTCACCGTCGATCTCCATCGCCGCTTCCTCCTGCTTGCAGATCGGCCGATCGGAAAAAATTTCCCGACCCTCAAGCGCATCTCCCCGTCTCGTTGGATTCCAATGTGCCGCCACCGTGCATTCACGCACCGCCGACGCTTGCGATCCTGCGCTGCAAATTCTGCACAGTCCCTGCACAAGTGTTAAGTCAGTCGTCCACTGCCATTCACAAGCTTGTTGTGTGTTTGGTGCGATTTGA
>JAULKM010074787.1:0-11814 GCA_032355605.1 Rubia tinctorum
GATTGAATACATGCATGAGATCTTGAATATGGTTATTGATATTCCGCTAAATTAGATTTAATCAATTCCCAACATCCGGGGCCGACGAACACCCCTACTAATAACCACCAAACAAGCATCATACCAATATCGGTAACCACCACCACCACCAATAAAGCAGTACTTTAATTTACAATATCATATCAAAACTCACAAACAAATTCATCACCTTATCCATTAAAAACCATGACAAAATTTTGATACATAACAACCACCGACGGAGGAGGTTGTTCAAGGTAGTGCTTGCCCCGTAAGCCTTAAGTTTCTGTGATGTTAACCAACCTCGAGAGGTGGTTCCATGGTCTGCTGACCCACCAGTTTTTGATGTGCATCCTCACCAACTAACTTCACTATCAGACATATACTCCTTCACCTCCATCACCCATTTTGTGCCCATCTTGCTCGTCGAGGCTTGCGACAAGAAGGTGGTTCTCCCTCTAAATGAACTCTTATTGACATCATCGATCTGAATTTTGAAGTGATTGGAGCTTAAGGGTTGTTCTGGTGGTGTGATTGAGGAGAATTGTATTGAGGAATGGGCGAATTGAGTGATGACTTTGTAATAATAATCATTTAATTAGTTAATGATGAGCTTTAGAATTAGGTTGTTGTAAGATTGAATTGTTTATCGGGCTAATTGAATTTTTGGAATGAGGATTTTTATTTGTAATTTAAATTTTTTAGCAACTGTAATGTTGTCTACCATCAACATTTCTTCAAATCTTTCTAAATTAGAAAAATGTGCGTGAGACGGATTTTTAAAAAAAGTATGCAGTTTAAATTGGAATAAAGGAGCATAAGGTTTTAATTTGTTTAAAATAAAAAAATGACCATAAAGATTGTTGTTGTCTTTCAAAGTCAAAACAAAGGGCAAAGTGACCACTTAATTATCTCAATAACTTCATTTTGGTCACTCATTTTTCTAGCCACTTTTAAAATAACAAGGCCATGTGCATTCCGAGTGACAAACTCTAGGCAAAATTTTTTTTTAATGTTTTTACGCTCAGGGAACTATTACCACTAAACTATTTCGATAATTCCATCTCAAAATTTCCAACCATTTTTACCATGAAACTAGTAAATGGGGCAAGTCAGCCCTCTTTTGTGTTGTTAAATATGTTAAGTTCCGTTCAAGTGCAAGTATATTATAAGGATATTTTACTCTTCCTTTGATATATTAAATCAATCTATGAAAGGATTATCACCTCACCGTCACCTAGGGACCCCACTGTAACCGGCAACAAAATCATACCATCGTTTCAATTTAGTGGACGTGTGGCGTTGGAAAGTCTGTCTCTACAGCTCTGTCGCCACCGCGGAGCTTGTCATGTGACAAATCTCCATACAAACTAAATCATTTGCTTCTTGTTTGTAACATATTCCCTACAATTCTCTTTACGTTACCTATTCAGACAGTGATTTATTGACTACTATTTGTATTTATCGGGTTTAGGATTAATTTTGCTTTACCAACTGCATTTATCAGGTTTCCATTGCCACCACCAACTCCTCCCATGTAGATGGAACGATAGTGATGTGGAGTCGTTGGTCACCGTAAATTTCCAGATTGAGGTGATGTGATAACTTTTTAGTTAGCTGATTTAAACAGTTAAAGAAACATTAAAATATTCTTATAAATATCACTTGAATTGCAGTTAGATGGATCTTAGACGACTTAACAAAAATGAGTATAGGAAGGGGACGATTGTTAAAAGCCAACTTCAATTATAATTTATTAACACAATTCCCCGAAACACACTAGAAATGCACCGCATATTTCAACCACCTCTATCATTCTCCCCCAGGCACAACTCCAAGTACAACTTGCAAGTCGTCTTCGCACGTTTTCTAACATAAAATAAAATTCATAAAGAAATCACGGGACCTTTCCACTCAGTATCTCTCCGCGTCCCTCGGCCCCTGCACTCCCAACTTCTCCATTGCTGACGTCATAAGAGTAATGGCCACGTTCTGCAGAGAAGAAGATGAAAAATTCTTTTACTTCGGTTGGACCGACGTCGTTTTCTGCTGCTGCCTTCCTTTTAAGCTTTTTAAGAAATGGCTAATTATTTGAAGACTTTGAAGCGAAGGGAAATGGGATTATTAATTAGTAAAGATGCTGATTAAAATAAACAAACTTTCTCCCTCTTTTATTCCTTACTTTTCAGTTGGACTTTTCGTACAGATTAGAGCAATAACTGCCTTCTTTTCTCACCAAAACATACAGTACACAGAAAGAATCTGAAAAGTCCATTTTTGGCTTCTGATTTTGGTCCTCTTGTACCTCTTCTGGCCAGATGTTGGAGAGGATTTGCATGCAAAGATGAAGTCTTGCACTTTTGTAACTGTTCTATCCTTTTTTTCACCTCTCTGCATAATTCTCTGTTTGTTTGTCATGGAATTTTCTGTTTTGTTTATGTGGGATAGTTTTGATCAGTTAGTTGTTTTTTTTTGTCGGTTGTGTATGAATTTGCTATGTTTGGTTCATAGCGCATGTGGGATTTTGTTGTTTCTGCACAATTCTCTGTTTTTTTGCTGGTTTTCTATGTGGGGTTTTGTTGTTTTGGCATAATTCTCTGTTTTATTTCTGATTCTTTACGTGGGATGTTTTGATCAGTTACCTTTTTGTATTTGTGTCTGGATTTCCAAACGTTGGTTGATTGGCCTATGTGGGATGAGCCAAAATTTGAACTTTTGTCGTCTTCTGATCAACCTGTTTTTGGTGGTTAGCTTGTAAAGTTAGTTCATCTTTTATGTTGGAATTATTCTGATGGCTTTTTGGGAATTGGTTGCCTTTTCTTTCAATGTGTGTTATCCTCTTTTGATACCAAAAGTTGAAAAGAAGGCTTTAAAAAGAGAGAATCTTATAGGGTTTCTTTGTGAATCAATGTTAAGAATGGCATCATTTTTACTGTTTCCTGGAATGGAATATGAAAAGTTGAATCTTTTTTGGCCTACATATGTTCTGCATATTCCTGTATGTGTATATGCCTTTCCACTTTTTTGTTCCTTTTTGTGTGGATTAATTCGGATTTTACCGTTCTGATTTACTTTTTCCCCTGTTGTGCTGCTTTTTCAGGTCTCGTTTCTGTTATATTCAAAATGTAGAGTGTACCTAGCCGGCTTCCTTGTATCTGCTTCTATGATATGTTTTTTCTACTTTGCCGGAAATGCATTCTTTCCTAGAGATTTCGCGGTGAGCATCTTGCTTTAGTTGTTCGTTCTTAAAGCATAGCCTTTTAGGTTCTTTTACGTTCTTGCGATGAGTCCGGTGGTAATATTGCAGGTCATTTCTGCATTTGAAATCAACGGCTCACACTGGCCTGGTCAATGCGAGGTTTTGTTGCATCACGAGTTCAGTTTTTTCGTGTGATTCCACCCACCCTGTTCTCACTATTAAAACTGACACTTGTACATTTTGTGATAAGTAGGGCAAATGCAGACCACTCGGTACTGAAGCATTGCCAGAAGGAATTGTCACTAGAACTTCCAACTTCGAAATGCGCCCTTTGTTTGGTGATATTGACAAAAAGGTATTTCTGTGTGGACTTGATTTTTCTTTTCTGATTCGGTTTTGTGATTTTTTCATATTTTATGTATCAGTATCTGCATTCTAATGAGTATATTTTGCAGACAAGGTTGAAGCGTTCTCCGAGTTTGTTGGCCATGCCAGTTGGAATAAAGCAGAAAGAATTAGTGAACCAAATTGTTCAAAAGGTATATGTTCTATTCGGTGCTTAATTTCTTGTTCCTATATTGTCATTCTCAACCTCAATTTTACAATTTGTGTAATTGCAGTTTCTGGAAAACAACTTTGCTGTCATCCTTTTTCATTATGATGCAAATGTTGATGAGTGGAACAGTCTGGAGTGGAGTAACCGCGTCATACATATCTCTGCCATAAATCAAACAAAATGGTAATACTTTGAGCCTGGAGTTTTCTCATGCTTTGGAAATTTCAAGTTTCCTGAAACCGTCGATGAAACAGGTGGTTCGCAAAGCGTTTCTTGCATCCAGATATTGTGTCGGAGTATGAGTACATCTTTTTGTGGGATGAGGACCTAGGGGTTGAAAATCTTCATCCGGGAAGGTAATGTAACATTCTGTATAAGCCAAATGCTCTTGGTTGCATCCGCTTTTGATTATCGTCTAACATGGAGATAGGAATTTAAGGCATAACATTGTCATTAGGGGCTAAAAGTTTTCATTTTGAAACTAGTGATATTTGATCATTTCAGATTATTTTCTTTGCAGATACTTGTCGATTGTTAGAGAGGAGGGCCTTGAAATATCGCAACCTGCATTAGACCCCACCAAGTCCCGGGTTCATCAACAAATGACCGTACGCAGAAGCAAGTCAAGGGTTCACAGGTTGGATGAAAACCAAGTTGGTTTAGATGGTTACAAATGTAGTAGTTCATAGCTTTACATGAAAATAATTGGCTGCAAAATATGATGAATGAGTCTCGGGAATTCTGTTTTTATGCATTTGGATGATTTTTGGATTCACTGGGATTTGGTTTGGTTATCTAAACAGGAGGTACTATAAATTGACAGGCGGTGGACGGTGTGATAACAACAGCACAGGTCCTCCTTGTGTCGGGTAAATTTTGCTTCTCTAAACAAATTTTTTTTTGTAGTTTAATCAGTACATCCGAGGTTTTCAAGTATTTTTCTCGTAGATCCAAGATAACCGTTCTCTGAATCCTATTAAATGTTTCGTGCATAGTTGGGTGGAAATGATGGCTCCCGTCTTCTCAAGTGCTGCCTGGCGCTGTTCTTGGTACATGATCCAGGTAATGCACGAATGACGCGTTCCTCAATCATCTGAGGTCCTCCGCTTTATGCATTCTTCTGATACGGCTGAACTTTTTCTAACGACGTTCTTTGCGTTCAACAGAATGACTTGATCCACGCGTGGGGGCTGGATAGGCAGCTCGGTTATTGTGCACAGGTAACTTTTCAACTCTCCATCGTTGCAATGCTGATAATATCTTTCTATACTCTTCTGTTTTGATGACATTTTGTTCGATAACCATGCATCATTACAGGGTGATCGGACTGAAAAAGTTGGCGTCGTTGATGAGGAGTATGTAGTACACGTCGGTCTTCCTACATTAGGCGGCGTGTTGGGTGGAAACAAGGTTAGCGAAATTTTACGCAGTGTTATTTCCATTATGTTTTGGGCCAATAAAATGTGTAGAAAGTAGAGATTCTTCGAACCAAGTTAAACTAGACGATAAACTTAGTTGTTTTTTTGCTCGGATTTGTGCAGGCGGATGATGAATCTGCTGAGCATTCTTCAGAACCGGAGAAACCAGCTGATTCAGAAGCAGTGGTACGTCGTAGAATCTTTCAAAGTCGTAGAATCTTTCAAATCGCTAACCATTTCTTCTTGCGCTTTTCCCTTTTGTTTGAACTTTGAACCAACATGCCTTTGCAAAACTTGCAGGCGCCTCCCGTGCTCAATATATTGGACAACAGATCTCTTGTAAGTCCCTCCACAACCTGAAAATTTTCACGTGTTACAGTTACAGAAGATCCCGTAGCCATTTCCCTGATGCTCTATTTGCCTGTCTTTGTTTCTTACACATTCAGGTCAGGAAACAGTCTTACATTGAGATGAGGAAGTTCAAGAAACGATGGCACGACGCAGTCCAGAAAGACAAGTGTTGGGTCGACCCGTATCCAGATCCCCCGGCGCAGAAAGTTCAGTAGCCACACGGCTATCTGAACACCTCGCCGATGCATTGTTGATTTTTGTACAAAATGGTACGTACAGAAGACCAAGCATACTAAATTTTCGACAGCGTAAAGTCATAGAAGCCGTGAGGAAGAATATATAGAGGAAATTGCTGAGTAAAGTTTTTAAACTTGTATTTTGATGCATCTGTGGTTTTGTTTCTCCTTCCATTTGATGTATAATTAAAGGGGTATAGTCACGGTTCTGTATATTTGAGAAACCTTTGACTGAAATTATTGTACCACAGTATTAATTTTTGTTCCATTTGTAATAAATTCGTATTGAAGCTTTGTTGTGGTTGGTGTGAAAAACAATCTTTTTTGAAGTTACGAAACTACCTATAGATATGGTGACTTTGGCTCTGAGATAGAAGCATATAGGGCTTCAAGTAACCTTTAGAAAAGAAAAAAAAAGGAAGATGCTAACAATATTTTTCTTAAATTCCATATTAAATATTCTAAATCAGCCTTTAAATAATTTACCAAGGAAATCCCTCACTTAATACTTTTGATAATGGATGCGTCTGTCAAGACTTATAAAATGTTTTAGTTATAAGTTTAACAGTTTTAGATTTGGCAAAATCTTGGGAAATGCCGTCTTTCCATAGGCATATGGATCCTATGGAAAGACGAGGTTGAACTGAGATTATAGAAAGGTAAAATGTTGCAGTTGTAATATTAAAAATTTATTATGCAACATTGAGGAGTGATAGGTTTATGACCCAATTAATATAACCCAAAAATTTTATTTTGATTTTTTCAAATTTACAGTTTAAACACTGGTCTTTCCATAACTTATGGAAAAACCGTCTTTCAAGAGGCGAACTCAGATTTTTGGTAAGCTGATATAAAAATAGGAATAGTTTTTGGATAGTTTTTCTTTTAAAATTAGTCCGTTTTGTTTTCAAGCAAATCATCACCAAACCAAACACAACCAATACTATAAGTGGGGATCCCAAAGTCCAAGCCTGACTTGGGCTACTCGGAAATTTTGGCATGTTAACTTGATTATTCGTTTTCCATCGATTAAATTTGGACCAACCCCTCTTATGCTTCGCATAATATTTCATGCCTTTCTGTGTTACCTCTCTCTTTTCTTATATTTATGGACAATCCAACCTCAATTATATGAAATGACGATTAGTGAGTGCTCCTGCAAAGATATTTATAAGAGAATTCACATAATGAAAAACACAAAATCTAAATACAAGTTGAGAAATTCTAATTGCAAGTAATTTTAATGGTTAATTTACTGTACTGTCCTTGATATAATTTGAATAATAATCAAATTCTAGTATTTAACTTTAGTCTTTATCAAGAATTCTTATTCAGAATTCATCCTTATCAAGAATTCTTATTCAGATTCATCCACAAAAAGATCAACATGTTAGCAGGGCAAGAAAATCGGTTGTATTGTAAATGAAATGCCATTACAGTTACCAAGGAATCCCATTTCTATCCCATCAGTACATGCACACATATCTTTTAGGTTACAATTCGGATTAATACATAATTTTTCTTGGATCATTTAGGCTACAATTTGTGCAAGTTTCTGGTTTTGTTTTCTCCACTATTATTTTTGGTGGATCATTTAGATTACACATTGCTTCCTCCAACCGCCCTCCTTACATCCTAATCTTTGCTACCGGAAGCGGTAGCGATGGCGTTTCAAGGAAGGTAAACCTTACCCTGTTTGAGCAGAACACATGGGCTGGGGTGGAAGGTTCGTGCCATAATTTGGTCCTCCTTCAACGAGATAATAATGATTGCAGTAAGCTTTTGATGAATCCTATTAAGTCCTCGAAAAACCTGACTTGGGCTAAAAGCAGGTGCGAGCCCAAGTTTCCTCTGAGATCTGTAAAACAGCTCAATACTAAGTCACACAGGTCAGTGGATCATCAGACTTGCTCCGACGATCTTGTCAAAAAGAGCTTTCTAGGGGGTTTATGTTTGGTGAGTCTTGGAAGAATAAGTGAACTTACCTCCAGAAACGTGTCTCATTTCTTGTTATATGGGTTTGGTAGCTGATGTGACAGGTCGTGTCCTGTCAGCCTATATCCGCTGGCCACTTGTGGGTTGATATCGGGCCTTTATGTTTGTACCGATTTGGGCCTAATGGGGGCTGACTGGCCCAAACCTTATTAAGTCCCCTCAGCTTGAGTTCCTGCTAGAGCTGCAGTAGGAACACGTGTTAGGTGCAATCTAGGACGATTCGACTGTCCCTCCTCTTGAGTCATGCTACATGTTGCCTCGGTCTTTGTGGGAAAATGATTGTCAAAATTATATGAAAAGCTGCACCTTTTCAATCTTTGTCGCTTCGTTATTCACACCTTTACTCTAAAAGTCCCAATGGCTGCCACGTTTTCTCTCTCTCTGAGACCACATCATAGCCACTTGTTTTTTTCGCCCCTCAAGGTAATTGAAATTAATCGTCGTCTCGGTTCCCTTCCTTATGTTTAAATGTGCTAAACTCGGCATTAAAATCAACTTTCGCCAATCTTTCTCTGCGTCTTCTTCCTTCGTTCTCACCTTGTTCTTTTCCGATTCTCTCCATTCCTTCCAGCATCTGCTCCAAGTACCTCCATTCTCATTCATTTTCTTTTCCCTACACAAAGATGGTGTCTATTTTGGGTCCTTCCAAGTTCCGGTCTTATTGTGATGTGACGGCCAGTGAGTGTCTACATTTATACCCTTTTTTCTTCTTTTTCTTCTTCTTCTTCTTCTTCTTCTTCTCAGATCAGGTCTTTTTTCTTCTTCTTCTTCTTCTCAGATCAAATCTTTTTTCTTCTTGGATCTTTTTTTCTCTCCGCCACCAGCCTATTTAGTATCCAACCTATCAATGAATTGCCCCATTTGATGCTTATCGTCTCCATTTGTCTATTTTATCTAACTCGGGTAACGGTCTATCTTCTCCGCCACTAGTGAGTCGCTTCCACCTTGCCGTCATTGCTTCTTATTCTTCTCTTCATTTTCTTCTTCTTCTAGCGTTGGTGGGTTGGTGGCGTCGGTGGGTGGCCGTGAGTTTTACCGGGTGGGCTAGATTCAGGCGGCGGTGGCTAGGGTTTTGTGGGGTGGGCTAGGTTTGGGCAGAAATGGCTAGGGTTTTCAGCGATGGAGTGGGGTGCGATGTGAGGAGGTTTCAGCTGCGGTGGCTAGGTTTCAGTGGCAGCGTAGAGGAATGAGGGGTTTTAGTGGCGGTGGCTAAGTAAAGGCGGGGTGGCCATGGGTTAGGTGGGGGTGAGCTTGGTTTAGGTGGCGGGCCGGTGGCTAGAGTTTTTGCGGCGTGTGTGCGTGGAGATTTAATTCTCCAAAGATTTTCCTCCCCTGTTTTGGTATGGAAAACGGTTCGGTGTTTGTGGGCCCATTGGTGGAGTGAAAGCTACACTCATTGGGGGTGAGTTGGAGGCGATTTCTGGCGGTGTTTGTGGGCTAGGTTCAAGCGGATGTGAGTTGGAGGCGATTCCGACTGCCGCCGGTGGCGGTGGAGTGGCGGAGTTGAGGTGGTGTTGGGCGGGCAGAGTTGGCTGGACGGTGAAACTAGATTCTGTCTGGTAATCAGTGGTGATTAAACCAGATTCCGGCAGTCGACAGGGGTGGCGGCGATGCGGCGGCGATGGTAGAGCGACGAAGATTCGACGGCAGAAGTAATGCTGGATGGGGGTTAGAAGATGAAGAAAAAGAACCTTATGGGTGGTTATGTCTTTAAATTTTTAGTTACAATATTAGGGTATTTTAGTCTTTTTTTATTTGGTCAATGCTAGAAAATACCCAGTCAACGTCGAAATAGTGCCAAAAGGTTATATCGGCACATTTGATACAAAAGTTAGGATTACAATCACACTTTCAGATTATACAGGGTTATATTGGCACTTTTAAAAAATAATAGGGGTATATTTGTATTTTACCTTACTATTTAATAATCAACACTTTTAAACTTTGATTATATATTTAAATAGATGTAGTTTCTAAATATCAACATTTATTTGTTTTTATTATAAGTAATTAAATTTAGGGATAAATACAGTTATAACCCTAACTTTAGGTTGAAAGTGTCAATATAACCTGAAATCTCAAAAAGTGTCAATTTAACCCTAACTACTTAATGTATGTGCCAATATAATCTTAACTTTAAAACATTTGTGCCGATATAACCAAACTCCCTAATTCTGGCATTGACCAAATAAATTTTGACAAGACTAGCAAATGAAATGACAAAAACACCCTCATGATAAAACTCTTCATTTTTTAACTTCAAATTCGCCGCTGCCTCCCACCCTAGCCCCAACCTAACCCCACCTTCCTGTCACCTCTGCCTCACACATCCCCGTCGTTGCCTCATCCAACGAGAGAGGGTGGCCTAATGATGTCGTTGTTGTGCTCCCCGAAAAATTCACTCATTTCTCGGCTCTCACCTTCCCCTTTCGTCATTCCCTCAGCAAGGCAACTCATCTGACGTTGTACAATTAAATTCAACTCTATAGTCACAATATATGGTTGAGATCTCCAACTGTAAATTCACAATTAAACCAGAATCAGAAAATGCTACAAAGTACAAACTTAGCTGATGACATACAGTTGAAGAACAAGTTCACACATTAGCAGCAACATTAGTTAATAATAGGTCAACATATAAATATCATTGGACTCCTTACTGCAAACCCTAGCCGCCACCGCTGAACCCTAGTCGCGCCGTCTACCTCAGCCAGCACCGCGATTGCAAACCCTAGCACCCACCGCGACTCCACCTTGCACCATCACTGGAAACCCTAACCCCCACTGCCATGAACCGAGACTCAACCCCCACCGCATTGTTATATCTTAGCCCCACCGCGCATCCGCCGTGCACTGCGACTATACCCCCACCACGCCGCCGCAAATCGTCATCTAAGACACAGGAAAATGACGACGATGATGGGAATGTTTCCTGTCCCCCACCAATTGAACGAACCCGTCGCTCCCTCTGCAGTGAATGGGGAAGACAAGTGAGTCCCTCCGCCGTAAACGGGGGAAGACAATGGAGTGAAGAACAAGCTCATCATCCATTTCCATGAAAGATGATGAAGACCCCCGACGAAACGAAGAAAACCGTTTGGGGAAAGAAATGGGGGGCGAAAACGAAGAATACGGGCAAAGGAGGTTTTCATCTTTTTAATTTTTTTTAATTTAAGGGCAAAATAGTCTTTTTACATAAATTCAGCCATAAACCAGTTGACTTAAAAGTCAAACGAGTCAAAAGTTATATTGACACTTCCTGAGATTGCAACGTTATATTGACATTTTCAACCCAAAATCAGAATCATTTTAACACTTAACTCTTAATTTTATTAATAATCAAATCAAAAAAATTTATATGTTAGCAAATGTTGTTTGTTAAAGTGTTGAGCAAATCAGATTCTAACATGTGTTCCAAAAATCATTTATTTCTTTCTAAAATATACCTCACTCTACTAAATATAGAATTTGTGGAATACGTATTAGAATCTGATTCGTCTAACACTATAGCATTTATAAACATATAAAATTTTCCGATAATCAAATATGTTTCTAAAAAATCGACGATTTTGTTTTTGGCACGGAGGGAGTACCATTTCTTTACTATTCGTTCGTACTTGCATGAAGCAGTGCAAATTTCCGAACTCCCACTTTACAGTAGTTGAAGGGTTTAAGCATTAAACCCTAAAAACTTCATTCCATCCCCTCATCTTCAAAACCCCTACCCACAATCAGCTCCGGCAGCTCTGAAATTCCCGCCACTGTCGCCGCCGCGATGTACCAGACTCTCCTCCGCCAGCTCCGCCGCTCCCGCGGGAGCCCCGGCGCTGCCCCGATTGTATCCATCAACGTCCTCCAACAAAACCCTAGCTACAACATCCCCGTCCGATCCTACGCCTTCTCCTCCGCCGAGGAGGCCGCAGCCGAGCGCCGCCGCAGGAAGCGCCGCCTCCGAATCGAGCCTCCGAAGTGGGCCCTCAACCCCTCCCCTCCTCCCAACAACAACCGCCGCCCGCCGGGGCCGCCGCTCCCCGACACCAC
>JAULKM010074798.1:0-11814 GCA_032355605.1 Rubia tinctorum
GTCATAAACCTATCATTCATAAATGTTGCATAATAAATTTTTAATATTGTAACTAAAACATTTTACCTTTCTATAATTTCAATTCAACACCGTCTTTCCATATGCTTATGGAAAGACCATTTTCCCCAAAACTTTGCCTGAATATAATTATTTATATACTAAAATTCATTTTAAAATATTTTCATAATTATAAGTACTACTTCATTATAATAAATAAAAGTAAACATTAAATTATGAGGTCGTCTCTTGAAAGATAGTCTTTCCATAAGTTATGGAAAGACCAAAATTTAAACTGCAATTTAGAAAAAAATTAAGATAAAATTTTTGGAATATATTAATCGGGTCATAAATTTATAACCGTTGCACGTTGCATAATAAATTTTACCCTTTTATAATTCTAATTCAACCGTGTTATTGAAAGATACTTTGCTTTAAATTATTATAATTAGTTCTTCGATTTAAAAATCGCAAATAGGCCTTGGTCTCAAGATAAGGAGGAGTTTGGTAGAGATTTTGGAGGTTTACTTTTTAGGGGTTGCCCTTAAAGTGAGGGAGAGTAAGTAAATGGGGTAAACAAAAATGGAGAATCCAAGGTAAATAGGCGGTAGCCGAGGGAGACCACCACCTAACCTCTCACCACTGCTGCACAGAATCAGTTTATACTTTTACGTGATTCTTTTGCTATTATATTCTTCCAAAGCGTGGAGGTCCAATGAAACATATAAGTCCACAGGCAAATTATTTCTCGAGAAAAGAATTTTACTTTCATATAACAGAAATTGTTTGGATGGTACCGTCGGAGATATTGAAGTCATTTTGACTACCTTAAACTCAAATTGTCTAAAAATAACACTAATATTATATTGCTGATTTTAATTCTTTAATATATATAATTACTGATTAATATTCTTTAATCAATCATAACTTGTTAAAATATATAAGTTCTTAAGATATAGTTAAAATCATAAATATCTCACTGTAACAAAGAAACACATAATCTGAAATAATAAAATGTTAAATTTTTTTATACATTGATATAGTACTTTTGATAGAAACATGTATACATATTATTTATTTATTTATATATGACAAAATCTTTCTTCAGACCGACTAACTGTTAAAGAGGACATTTTATAATTAGTGAGAGTAATAAGGTCATTTGACATTTACTTTTATTTGTTGCAATGAGATACATATAATTATAATAGCCTTTTAAAATGAATCTTAACATATAAATAATTACTTTTTAAATAATTTGAAAGAAATATTATAAAAATAATCAAATTTTATTTTATTCAATATTTAAAGATTTCTAACCATCTCATCTAGTTTTCCTAAGATGACTAAATTTTATTCTCAGGCACCATATAATAGAAATCTTTTGGATGGTGCTGTCAACCGGGGATATTGAAGTAATTTTGAATACCCTAAACCCAAGTTGTCTAAAAATAACATACTAATATTATGTTACTGATTTTAATTTTTTACTGTATATAATCAATCACAACCTGTTAAAATATATAACTTTTTAAGATATAGTTAAAACCATAAATATATCATTCTAATATACACATATATATATAAGAAATACATAATTTGAAATAACAAAATGTTCGATTTTTTTATACATTGATGGAGTATTTTTGATAGAAATGTGTATACATACTATTTATTTATATATGACAAAATCTTGTTTTACACCGACTAACTGTTAAATGATGACATTTTATAATTAGTGAAACTAATAAGGTCATTTGATATTTACTTTTAGAGTTAAGTGCTAAAATGACTCTGAATTTAGGTTGAAAGTGTCAATATAACCACGCAATATCAGAAAGTGCCAAAATAACCTTTGACTCCGCTGAATTTTTAGTCAACGGTCATTTGGCCCGATTCTCGTGAAAAGACAATTTTGCCCTTAAATTAAAAAAATAAAAATAAAAAAGGAAACCCCCTCTCTTTCTTCCTCGTTTCTTTTCTGGGTTTCTTGCCTCCACGTTTCCCGTTTCTTTCTGGTAGAAACCCCCTGTTTGATAACTCTCATGAAACTTTTATTAACAAAGCATGACGGGAGTGGTGGTCGACGACTATGGGGTGGTGGCGAGCAACGCAGGGTGGCTATGGGGTGACTAGGATTTTCAAAGGTCAACAGAGCACAGCGGGAGTGGTGGCCGGTGGCTGTGGGGTAGTAGCGAGCGACGAAGAAAGGTCTGGAGACGGCGAGCGACAACGGGCAGCTAGGGTTTCCAACGATCCGGCGGGATGAGGGAATAGAAGAGGGAGGAGGAGGGCGGCGGGGTGGTTGCTCAGGGGGTAGTTGTGTGGCTCCGCCACCCGCCACCATTACTTCTCCCGCCGCCGCTCCATCCTCCGTCACTATTAAATCTACCGCTGCTCAGAATTGACTTTCACCTTTATGTCATTTTCAAAAAATTATGGACAAAAATTCAATTTTCGAGTTCAAGACTTCCTCTGCCACCATTAAATCTGAAGCAATTGTGAATCATGGACTGAAAGTTATGTGGGTCCCAAATATCTAAGGCCTTGCATTTCTTATGCCACGGTTCGCGAGGAGAGAACAAAATTTGAGGGATTCCGGCAGAAGATCAATAGGCGGGGAGTGCGGCGGAGGTGTCTCCGATGGAGGCGCAACCTACTGTGACCACCGGACGGCCCATTTTGTTGGACAAATGTGATTTGCTCTCCGCCGCCAAACCCTGAAGAAAGAACGCCAAACACAAAGAAAGAAGAAGAATGAATTAAGAAGAGAGGGAGGGTTAAGAGCATCAATTCATTTCTTATACCTGAATTTTTGGGTCAACGCCGGAATCAGGGAGTTCGGATATATCGGCACAGATTTTTTGAAAGCTAGCGTTAGATTGACACATATTATAATTTAATAGGGTTAAATTGACACTTCCGAAGATTGCAGAGTTATATTAACACTTTCAACCTAAAGTATTTATCCCTTACTTTTATTTATTGCAATGAAATACATATAATTTAAATAACCTTTTTCAAATATTATAAAAATAATCAAATTTTATTGGATTCACTATTTAACGATTTCTAACCATCTCATTTAGTTTTTCTTAGATGCCAAATTTTAAAATTTTAAATAAAATTCTTTGTTTTCAATTTAAATATAAGACACAACATGTACATAAAACTTAATCATAAACCTAAAGTATTTATCCCTTACTTTTATTTATTGCAATGAGGTACATATAATTTTGATAGTTTTTTCTTCAAATATTATAAAAATAATCAAATTTTATTGGATTCAATATTTAACGATTTCTAACCATCTCATTTAGTTTTTCTTAAATGCCAAATTTTAAAATTTTAAATAAAATTCATTATTTTCAATTAAAATGTAAAACACAACATATACATAAAACTTATCTTCACTAGTAGAGATAAACACGACTCGTACTGATATCAAGATATTTACATCTCTTATAATTAAAGGCATAACTAGTATAGATATGATATTTTGATTAAGTTGAAATAATTTGATCTCCTCAAATTCTTAGAATTTAAATATTTTCTTCATCAACCTATTTGTTAGAATAAATCAGTTAGATGATTAAATTTTATTTTATTTTGTTGATTAGTTTGGAGCTATATAGGACTAGTGTACCTTATACTTTGTACTCTCTATTTATTATCTTCATTGTTAATTATAATCATTATGGGAAATATATTGTATCTTGGTATCAGAGTATACCTGCTCCAAAACTTTCCAAAATTCCTAAACCCTTTTTCCCCTGATCGGCTGCCCCTCTCCCTCCTTCTCTTTGGTCGATTGCATCCCTCTTCCCTCGTCTTCATCGTGATTTTGTTTGTCATCATGTTTGAAGAAAAATTATCCTACAATAGCTTGCTCCACATGATGACTATCAAATTGTCATCAACAAATTATCTGTTGTGGAAGCATCAGATTGGTTATGTTCTCAAGCCCCAGAAGTTGTTCGGGTTTCTCGATGGCTCCCAAGGCCTGCCCGCCGCTTCCCACTACTCCTGAGGTCGGCTGCACAACCTCCATCTCCTATGCTCAGGCTGCCGGCGCCTCTCCTAGCCGCGTTGGTACCAAGGCTGATTCAATGGAGGCCTATCTGAAGGCCAAAGCAGAATATGATTAGTGGGTCGATGAAGATCAACGTGCATACAATCTTATTTTCTCCTTTCTCACGCCGAAAGCTTTGGCAAAAATCCTTGACTGCGCAACATCGAAGGAAATCTGGGATAACCTTCAAGCAATTTATCTTAACAGCAGTGCCTCAACCATCCATCGTCTTTGTGCCGACGCCCACGGTATACGTAAGACTAGTACAGTTAACGATCTTCACCTTAAATTTAAGGATATTTTTGAGCAGTTATCTATGATGGGTTCTCCCGTGTCGAATGATGATCAGATTATATGGTTCTTAACTACTATTGGTATAGAATTTAAGGATTTTTCTGCACCATTAATTAATTCTTCACCCACTCCATTATATGATGATGTTTTGCCACGTGCCAAGAACCACAAACCATTTTTGAATAATTTACAGGGACATTCAGCCCCAACCACTGGACCTGCCATGTTCGTAGCAGGAAAACAATCCTCGGCCGGTCGCGCGTGGGATCACGCGTCAGTGAGAGGCGACGGCGCCTACTGCTCACGCGCCACAAGAGGAGGTCGGTTCGACGGACGGCGTGGCGGCGGCAGGTCATTTGGTCAGTTCTCGGCAAGGGCTGGTTCTAGGCGGCCGCACTGTACTTTGTGTGGTCATCCCGATCACTATGTTGCGACTTCCTACAAGATGCTTGCACAAACTAGTTCTCAGGTTCGTCGTCCAGACTCCACCCATATGGCTAAAAAATTTCAATCATCCCTGCAGTTATAGACTACCAGTCGCACCTCAGATTGGTACATTGATTCGGGCGCCACCCGTCATATGGCGTCCTCCACTTCTGGTTTGGAGACCGTGATATCTTATTCTAGTAATTCTTAAGTCTCTGTTTGTAATGGTGCATCTGTTCACATTTCTCATGTCGGTGACTCTAAGATTTCTGATGATTTATGCTTGTTTGATGTTCTGGCTGTTCCTGAGATTACTAAGAACCTGTTGTCTATTATTGAACTGACCACAGATTTGAATGTTTTTGTCACCTTTGATTATCAAATTTTGTTATTCAGAACAAAGTTTCCAAGGCATTCGTGGGCAGTGAGGGTGGTTTTTATGTTTTAGATTGAGGCGAGATAGCTCTATTTTTCATTTGCAGCAGAATAAAGGACGGACATCTTATGAGCTTTGGCACGCTCACTTGAGTTATGCACCGATATCAATTATTTCCAGTTTACAGAAGTCTGGTTTACTTTCAATTTCCTCTTTATTACCTAAACTGAAATCTACACCCCTTGTGTTATGGCAAAAAGTCAACGGTTGGCTCTTGTTGAGAACCATAAACATGGTGCGCACGTCCTTGATTTGATTCATTGTAACTTGTGGGTCCATCCCCCTGTTTTATCATCAAATAGTTTTTCGTACCATGCCTTATTTTTGGATGATTATTTATGTTTCACTTGGCTTTATCCACTTCGTTGAAAGTTGGATTTTATTGATGCTTATTTATAGTTTGAGGCATTGGTTGAAAATAAATTTTCGTCCAAAATTAAGGTTTTTCATAATGATGGGGGTACGGAGTTTCTGAACACTCGTCTGCGGTCTCATTTTACCACTAAGGGCATTCACCATCATATTTCGTGTCCCTACACTCCAGAGCAGAATGGGCGTGCAGAGCGCAAACATAGAGACGTCGCTGAAATGGGCCTCACGATGTTGTTCCACTCGCATATACCCATTTATCATTGGGATGATGCTTTTACGACGGCTGCCTACACGGTTCACTCTTATTTTTCAGGGTTCACTCTTATTTTTCAGGGTTCTTCTTCTTATGGGCTTCCCTACGGTCGCAACCCGATTTACTTGAACTTCCATCCATCCGGGTGCTGAGTTTTTCCATTTGTTTGACCATATACCAGTCACAAGTTATCTCCCCACAACATTCCTTGTGTTTTTATCGGCTATAGCTCTCGGTACAAAGGTTTTCGGTGTCTTGATTCATCTACAGTTAGAGTTTACATCACCCTCCATGCTCATTTTGACGAGATACACTTTCCTTTTGTCGCTTCCACCAGTTCAGCCCCAGGCTCGCTTGTTTCAGTACTTGACGTTTCGGCTTTAATTGATCCTGACAGCGAGACTAATGCTTTTGTGCCTATCTCAGTCATGCCATTGTCGCTTCCCTGTACCATCTACACTGCCAATCCGGGTCCCACTCCTCGGTCACCGACATATGCCGCACCACCGATCTCGGTCAGTCCCTCACTAACCAGCTCGGCCGACCAGTCATCGGCCAGCTTAGCTCCTCATTCTCCAGCTTCTTGGGAGGCCTTTGCTCCTTCTCCTCCTCGGCCTCGTACTCATTGGAGGGAAACTATGTCGGCTACTGGTGCTATACATCGCATGGATTATTCAGATATTATCGCCCATGGACTCAGTGCTGCCTTACTCTCTCAGTCCGATCCTACTAATTGTCGCACTGCTCTTCAGGACCCGACTTGGGTTTCTACCATGGACGATGAGATGGAGGCTCTTCGTGGTCAGCACACTTGGGACTTGGTATCTTGACCTTCAGATGCTAACATTGTTGGCTCCAAATGTGTCTATCAGCTCAAATATCGACCGAATGACACTATTGATCGTTACAAAGCCATACTTGTGGCGCATGGTTTCTCACAAATTTTGGGTTTTGACTTTGACCACACATTCAGCCTCATGGTCAAAGCTTTCACTATTCGTACGGTTCTCGCCATTGCCACGATGCGTTCCTGGCTGCTTCATCAGTTGGATGTCAAGAATGCTTTCCTTAATGACATTCTCAATGCTCCGGTTTTTATGAAGCAACCCATTGGTTATCAGGACCCTGTTTATCCAGAGTACGTTTGTCACTTGTGAAGACCATCTATGGTCTTAAGCAGGCCCCTTATACATGGTTCCAACACTTCAGCACTTATTTGGTTCAACTTGGTTTTCAATGAAACTCAGCAGATACTTCTTTGTTTGTTATTTTGAGAGGGTCTTCGTTACTGTATCTTCTTGTTTATGTGGACGACATAATCCTTACAGGAAATTGCTCGATTCTTCTTCGGCAGTTCATTGATCGGATACATCAGGAGTTTGTGATCAAGGATCTCGGTGCTCTTCATTACTTCCTTGGTATTGAAGTTTCACCTAATTCATCATGTTTACTTCTTGGTCAAGTGAAGTATGCTCGGGACATTCTGACTCGAGCTGGTATGTTTAACGTTGCACTAGTTTCTAAGCCTTTTGTTCTTGGATCTTAGTTGCAAAGTTCAACCAGTCCACCATTCAGGAATTCGACCATGTATCGTTCTCTTGTTGGGGCTCTTCAGTATCTTACCATCACTCGTCCAGACATGGCCATCTCGGTCAATTTGGTCAGCCAGTTTCTTCCGGATCATAGAGATGATCATTTTGCTGTAGTTACACGGATTTTGAGATATGTTCGTGGCACCCTTTATTTTGACCTTACCTTTCATACTGCTAGTTCACCTGAGGTATTGGTGTATTCTGATGCTGGCTGGGCCTGCTTTCTGGAGACTCGTCTTTCTACTTATGGATATGTTATTTTCCTTGGTGGGAATTTGGTTTCCTGGAGTGCCAAGAAGGATCCCACTATTTCTCGATCCAGTACAGAGTCTGAGTATAGGTCGCTTGCTAACACCACTTCAGAGGTTGTTTGGTTTACTCACTTGCTTCATGATCTGCGAGTTCCTTTGTCCGGCTCACCGTTGATGTTATGTGACAACAGCAACGCGATCTTCTTGGCTCATAATCCGGTGGCACACAAGAGGGCGAAACACATCGACATTGATTACCATTTTGTTCGTGAGTTGGTGACATCTAACAAGCTGCGAGTTACCCATGTTTTGACTTCTCTTCAGATTGCAAACATCTTCACCAAGGGGCTCTCTCATCCGCTGTTCGAATTCTTCAGGTCCAAGCTGTGCATCGGAAAACATCTGATGCTTAGCTTGAAGGGGCTGTCAGAATAAACCAGTTAGATTATTAGATTTGATTTATCTTGTTGACTAGCCTAGAGTTATATTAGGATTATTCTACCTTATGTTTTGTACTATCTATTTAGTCTCTTCATTGTTATTCTCTACTATTGTGATAATATTTTCATAACTTACTTGTTGTCAATATGATTCATCATGATCTTAGCAAGCATATTGATATAGACAGCTACTTTGTTCATGAAATGATTGCACATTGAGGTCTTCATGTTCGACGCGTACCAACACAGTTACATGTTGTTGATATTTTTTTTACTAAAAGTATTTCTATTGAGTTGTTTTGTAAATATCGTTACAATCTATATCTGTTATTACACTCCGTAAAAATTTAAGGTACAAGGATAGAATAGATTTTTCATGTAATTACAATGATGTTTCTTAAGTTTATGAAATGACTACTACTTATTGTCCACTAACAATAACATGCACTTTTTTTCCTGAAATTATTGCAAAGCATGTTTGACCATAAATTTCAGATTGTATATGAATAATAATATCACCACGTGAGATTTTTTTAGATTTTTCGTAACATTTATTTTTTAAAAAGTAAAATTTTATAATCTGTTATTGTATGCAATTAATGTTATCGGTGGTAAAATTAACACAAAAAATTTTTTCCCTCAAATAATGCCATTGTTAGTGGATCGAAAAGCACTAGTATATCTTGTAGTCTATACCCTATATACTATTTGTAATTAAATATAATATTTTTATATTAATTAGTATATATATTTAATAAATATTTATTATTTTAACTACAAAATTTAAAATATGATATTTAAATTAAGAAGTATTGCTGCAATCTTAGGAAATTCTATGTTTCACAAATTGGATTCAACATTCAATAATTTGGTCATATTATTTGAACTGAACTAAGCAAACTAAAATTCTATTTAATTGAACAAAAAATAAGAATAGTGTCAAATAATAATAATAATATAATAAAATTATTAAATTATAAATAATTAGACAAAGTTTCTAAACATTATTGAATTTAATTAAAATTAACTAAAATATAATTGAGATGGTCTCCTGTGAGAGAATCTAAACTTTAGGCAGGACTTTTATGCAATTCTAACTATATTCTTGTTCCAGAGACCTATCTCTAATAATTTTATAGGGACTAATTTCTAATAATTTTACATGGACCTATCGCTAATATTTTTCAGGGTTTTTTTGGTCCAATTTCCCCCCATCATTTTCCCACCATCAGCAGGCTGTAAAAAAAATTCAAAAAATCGAAAATATTATTAAAAATTATTTTTAAAATGCAAAAAATTAATATGATCATCGAACTGAATATTATAAACATCAGCAAAAAAATAGAACATCAACGAAAAATCATAAAACATCATTTAAAAAATTGGAGCAAAAATTATATTAAAAACAAATAAAAAACAAAAAATATACAAAAATTAAAATTAAAAATCAACAAAAAATTGAGAAAACGTCGATTACGACTAACAAAACATCAACTAAAAATCATAAAAAACATCAACAAAGCTTCAATTATCATTTAAAAAAAACTACAAAAAAAACTAATATAAACCAAAAGCCAACAAAATTAATTCCTATCACCTAAACTGCACCCAAAAAATTAAAAACGTCAACATAAGGAAAATACACTACAAAAAATCAACCCATGTCAGCCAAAACTACAAACATCAACTCGTATCACCTAAAACTCACCGAGAAAATGAAAAATATCAACATGAGACGGAAAGAAAGCAAAAAATATCAACCAATATAACCCCCCTCCAAAAAAAACTATAAAACATCGACTCATATAAACTAAAACTCACCCAAAAAATGAAAAACAGCAACATGAGAACAAAAAACATCAACAACAAAAACTATGGTACCTCAAGATTATAAATTATTCACTAAAAAAAAATCATAAAACGTCTACAATTTTGTATTAAAAACCTACAAATATCAACCTATATCACCAAAAAGATACAAACATTAACTCCTAACACCTGAACCTCTACCAAAAAATAAAAAACATCAGCATTGGATAAATAATTCTACAAACATCAACTCCTATTTACCAAAACCTTGGTCGGAAAATGAAAAAAAATCAATATGAGAAAAAAATTAAAAAAAACAC
This sequence comes from Rubia tinctorum, assembly GCA_032355605.1. NCBI lineage: Eukaryota > Viridiplantae > Streptophyta > Magnoliopsida > Gentianales > Rubiaceae > Rubia > Rubia tinctorum. The sequence continues at coordinate 10,263 of JAULKM010074798.1, forward strand.
TGCACATATCAATCCATATCAACCAAAAAGGACAAAACATCAACTCATATCAATTAAACTTCACATGAATATTGAAAAATATCAACATAAGAGAAAAAAAGCTACAAACATCAGCAAAGAGTTATAGTACCTTAAGAATAAAAATTCTTTAAAAAATAAAATAAAAAGACAAAACATCAACTCATATAAATTAAACTTCACATGAATATTGAAAAATATCAACATAAGAGAAAAAAATCTACAAACATCAGTAAAGAGCTAATGTACCTCAGACAAAAATTCTTCGAAAAAAAGGACCAAGCGAGATTTGAACTTAGGACAATTACCTCAAAACCTAGAGCAATAACCACTACACCAAATAATCTTATTTAATATATACTCAGCAACATAATATTAAACCTCATAATGTACATCAAAAATATAAATTCTTCAAAATAAGGTCTCAGTGAGATTCGAACCCCACACTTCTAATCTCAGTAACAAGAGTACTAACCACTAGACCAAACAAACTTTGTTGATAATAAGCTCAATCAAGTAAATATTAAACCTCGCAAGTATTCAAAAAAAAAATTAAACCTCACCTCCCAGAGGTCGAAGCACAACTGCCACCCCTGTCGTTGCCGTTGGCCGTCGCGTCACCGTTGTCACCTTAGGTTGCACGTGAAGCAGATGCGTCTTCTTCCTTGGGGCACGTGTATCTCATGCGCCCTTCTTCTTCATCGTGGCACTTTTCCGTCGGCGCGACACTCTTCCTCCGCAAGCACGACGTCGCCTCGCCGGCGAAGCTAGAGTATAATTACAGAGGCGTCGAAGCTAGGGCACAGTGGAGACGTCGCTCTGCTCGTAATCGGTGTAACTATGGCGTTGCGTAGACGTCACCGATGATTTTGAAAAGAAAATTGCAGTGTTGCAGAGCAGAGCAAATTTAGGTCACGATGACTTTGAAAGGCAAATCCGGTGACGTCGCCTCGATCCGCCACGATTTCGATGATGGTGCGCTGTCGTTGCACAACGTCGGAAGAAGGATGAAAATCCCTAGATCCGGCGATTCGTCGTCGCAGAAGCAAATCAAGGTTGAGCATTTGACGAGCTCGCTGGAGGAGAAGAAACACCTACGAAAACTGGCGGTTTCGCGATGAAAAACGGTGGAAAAGGGGGCCCTAAATCCTACGAAAACCGATGGGAAACCAGCGGACATAACAGATGGGTGAAATCCGGAAAAACCCCGATGTGATTCCGGTGAGAGACGGTGGTTGCTGGCGGCAGGTGGTTGTTGGCGGCAGGTGAGAGATGGTGGTTGCTGGCGGCAGGTGAGAGACGGTGGATGCAGAAAAAAATGAAAATGGAAATTCAGATATTTTTGCGGTATTTATAGCATTTTAATAATTGCATAGTAGGTGACTAAATATATCAACATACTTTTAAAAAAACTCATTCCAAATAAAACTTCTTATTAATTGCACAATAAACCCTAGATTAAAGTTTAGTCTGCTCAAAACAAGAATTTGTGAATATAATTAAGTTTGAGAAAAGAAATTATTTCCTTCTCTTT
>JAULKM010074819.1:0-11813 GCA_032355605.1 Rubia tinctorum
GTGAGGAATTGAAAAAGATTATTGGGGCTGTTGCTTATGTTGAATGCAGTTCAAAGACTCAGCAGGTAACAAAAAGATATGCTCCCGTGAAATTTCCAACGGATTTTTTAAATATTACTGCCTTTATTTTATTTTATTTTGAAAATAATATATATTACTGCCTTAGTTAATTTGATCCTTACTGATTATTTGAATATTTGATTTAATTAATTACTTGTATCTGTTACCTCATTCTAGAACGTAAAGGCGGTGTTTGATACAGCGATAAAGGTAGCTTTGCGACCACCCAAAGCCAAGACAAAGGCCCAGAAGCGTAACAGGCTCTGCGCTTTCCTTTAAACTGTAAACGACTTTTTCCAGAAGGGTCTATATTTTCCCGGTTTTCGCATTACAACCCATGGAAAGCCACAATCAATCATATGAGTCCACGATGTATTAGCATACAGTATTCTATTAGCTAGGTTTAATTTTTTTTCCCGACAAATATGTACTGCTGTACTTTTTATTTCATTGTAATATTTTAGATCACTTAGTATAGATATATTGTCAAGTGGAGAATTTTGCACATTAATTCTTTTCATCAATATGTCCTGTTTGGAAATAGAAAAGATCAGGTTTCTTTTTTGAAAAGGTAAATAAATAGTTTCCGGTTATGAATATTAACATTTCTGATAAGAATTGTCACGAAAATAATGTTGTATCACCGCCTTGTTCAGATACAACTTATTGAGAAAATTAATCCTCTCATGCAGATAAGGTGACAGAAAAATAAAGGAAGAAAAACAAAACATGAATTTAATGTGGTTTACCAAACATGAATTTAATGTGGTTCACCAAACATGTTGGCTACCTTTACGAAAATAGACAAATAATTTTACTACCCAAATAGGCCAATTAGATTACAAATGTCAGGAAGTACATCACGCATGACCACCCAACCCAAAGTGAAGAATTCTCATACCAGAACAAACATTTGAAGAAAACTTTCCTCAACTCTCTAACTCTTCCTCTATTCAAAATACTCCCTCCGTCCAGTTTAAATTGCCCACTTGCTTTTTTGACACTATTATCTATCAAAGTTTGACTACATATTTGAATAGATATATGAGCAACAATAACATTATATGTGATATTGTTGAATTCGTCGTAATAAGTAGTTTCTAATTATCAATTTTTATTTGTCATTATTATATGTAGGTGAACATATTAATGATCGAACACGTTTCTTGAATAGTGTGATAATGATTGCTGTGCAATTTAAAGTGGGACATGAGGAGTAGTTCAAGTGTAGATCAAGAGTTTTCCAATTTATGTATCTAACTCTTAACATTTCCAATTTATGAACCATCACTTGAGTTGCCCATTCACAAACTCAAAACTCTTAACTTCCTCATTCATTAGCTTTTGGGTTTGAAAAGATACCCAACAATTCCCTTCTTGATTTAAAATCCCCAAAAAAATTAACAAGACAAGATGCGACGGGTGAATATTACAGATGCTCATTACTTGTGCCAGATGCACTAGATGCACAGTAGTTGTGTCAGATGTACCAGATAGCTACATATGTATGGGAAAAGTGCCAGAAAGACGTATCAAAGATACCCAAATGCCACCAACCAGAATAAATCCTACTAAGAAAGGATTAAACCTGGCATATTTCAAAAACTCCAATCAAGAAAGGCCTTGTGAAACAAATGACATAACTAGAAACTAGATTTTTAACAAGATCAACCAAGGAAGATTTTTTTTCAAGCACAACAACTCAGAAATTCCAGTAGAGGCGACAAAAACATACTTCATTTCCAAACTCGCCAAGATCATGAATGGATCTCCCAAGTCTAGAATTTTTTTTCCTTCTATCTCCTTTGCTTCATCTAGAAAAGTCAAGAGTTTTAATTTACAAGGGTGGTGAATATTTATGTAAAAAGAAACTCGAAAAAGGCATGAGTTTAAAGTTAGGGGTGGCAAAATAAATCGGTAACCCACGGGTCAAGCAAGTTATCTATTTTAAAACCTGGCTGGGTATGGGTAAAATGTGTAATGAGTTAAATGGGTAACAGGTCAAATGAGTATTTGAAATAGATGAGTCTGGTTGGTTGGGTTTGATGGTTGACCGCGGGTATACCCATATGTGTTGAGACCCCGCGAGTTTACTTACATGAGTTTGGGTTGTCAATATATGGGTTGAAACCCGCGAGTTTACCCATATGTGTTGGTATATGAACTCATATGGGTCACTATATAGGCTGAAACCCAAGGGTTTTACCCATATGAGTTGGTATATAAACTTATATGGGTTCATATATGGGTTAAAACCCAAGGGTTTACCCCAATTTTTTTACCCCATGAGTTGAACAATTTTTTACCCGTGGGTTTCAATCCGAACCATTTGCGACCCGACCTATTATGAAATGAGTCATAAACATATTTTTTAATAACCCATATTACCCGACCCGTATTCGACTCCACCGCTCATTTCTCCTATTTAATGTTCTCAAAAATATATTTATCCTAAGAGCAAGATTACTTTTTTAAAATAATGTTTCACCTAAGGGCAAGATAATTTTTGAGAAAAGTACTCACATTATGATGTTTAATATATATATATATATATATATTTAATGAATAGTTCAAAACAATGTGTTTTTATTTAATAGTTGGACTTATTTATGTTTCCCTCCAAACTGGCGGATATGCCATCGGCAAGATTTTGATAGAACGAATAAATGTTTAACTTTTGTAAACCCATAAATGCGAATGAGCTCCAAATATTTTAATCTCTCTCGCATCATAAGTTGTGGAGAGAGGGAGAAAGTCTTAAAACTTCAGACCATGTACTTTGACTCTTTTGCCCTTCACTATCTCCCCAACAACATCCCCAAAGCATCGTCCATCCAACTCTAGGCACCGCCTGCCATACAAACACTACAAACCACCAACAATAACCCAATTTCATCTCGTAATTTACAATAAACTGAATTTACTAACTAATTGATCACAAAGAATCCACTTTACTCATGCAAACTCATCATTAAATTCCGTAGGCATTGCCTTCGTCATCTCCGTTGTCGTCCCATATTGTCACTAATGTCCTCCCCCATCGTCGTCTCCGATGTCCTCCCCGTCGTTGTCCTCGTCATCGATGTCTTCTCTGTTGAGTCTTTCCCATCAGTGTGTCTTCCCCGTTGTTGCATCGTCTTCGTCCTTGGGTGTTTCGCAATCGACATCGCCCTTGCCATCGCCATGAATTTCGTGCGAGATAGGAAGAGACTAAAATGGAATTATGAAGCTCGGTTATTGGGTGGAGTTGCAGCATTAGATTTTGAAAGATTTGAGGATTGGGTGGGGAAAGAATTTTGAAAGATTTGAGCGAGAATTGGGGTGAATTTTCAGGTTAAGAAATGGGGAATTGCGATGGAGCTTTTAGAGAATGTAGTGAAGTAATAAAACTAGGGTTGACATTTGGACCAGCTGAGCCCAAAGTATATGAGGGTGGGAATATCATTAATGTTTTTGTAATATTTCTATATATGGAAAGTTTGCAGTTTATGGTGGGACAAACCTAAAAGGAAAGTGTGCACTTTATACTGGGACGGAGAGAGTATATAAAATAATTTCTCCTTCCTTATTAAGGAATATGAACTCACGTGGTTACACCTCATAGTAGTTTTTTCAGGATTGTAATTGTAAGTCAACATTCCATATCAAGTGTAAAATATTTAGAGACTTTTTGCTGTGAGAAAATTATATATCATATTAAAAAGTCATCTTCTGTTATTATTTTCCCCTCCCATTATATGAAATGATTCAATAATTCAAATTTATATCATCTTTATTTGAGGAGTAGGACCCACCAAAAAACTCTGCAATAAAAAATTCAAACAAAAGGTTACTTTATTTAGTTATTATATCTTCACTAGATGTTTATGTAATTATGATAGCATGTTGATCCGGTAATTTGGGGCAGTTGTTCGATCACCTGATACTAGGACTGATAAGTCAAAATGGATTTGTGTCGTACGAGGATTTTTGATGCTATAGGTAGCTCTCTCCTCTCGCCGAACCGTCAAAGTCAGACATGGAAGCATGTTTTCTGGGTCGTATATGAATATTAGACCCATTTAGCTTGGGTATAGATGCTTTTGAGTTAGCACTGGGTCTGAATGGATATGCTCAATTTAGGTCTCAATCAAGTAAGTATGAAAGAGTTGGTGGGTTCATTTTTTGTTCAATTTATTTCACGTTCAGGTATAATTTGGGTATAATTTTTTTTTAATTTGGTTCTGATAAGGTTTAGTTTAAGTCAATTCGGGTTTGGATATACTTATGATGCATCCTTTTATGGGTTGGATTTGGTCGTCTTCAGGCACATTACATTCGAGTACATCCATCTAAAAAATATGGGACCGCATAGTTTTATCTCCCTCACAAAATGAACGATTAAGTGGACCATAATGTCAAATAATGAAGGAGGAAAATACATTTCCATCCGGCACAAAACTTAAACAATCATTTCTTACAATCTATCCAACTTAGAAATAATAATACGTTTGCAACAATAGACTTGAAAAACAAACAAACATTTGTAATGCACAATCTTACATGAGATGGCAAAACAACCAAATGATAATTGCATTCAATTCCCGCATTAGGTTGTGTCAATCATGTGACTTCAACCCAACCAACTTGAATTCCGCAACAAACACACATGTACTAATGTTGGAGGAATAAGCCCCTGAGACCTTCACACTACTAAGAGTCTCACAAAATGATTTCTTCTTCGATTGAGACATAGCATAGCAAGTAGGGTTCAAATAATAACTATCACTGGAAGTCACTAGCCCTAAGTTCTTCTTAATTCCCATCTCCACCAAATCAAGACGAACCTTCAACCCATCCTTTGTTTTCCCACGGGTACTCAACAATGTCCCAACCAGATAATTACATATGTTCTTCTCAATATGCATAACATCAAGACAATATCTGATGTCCAAATCCTCCCAATAAGGTAGTATGAAAACACTGAGTATTTCTTCCAATTCCCTACAACAAAAGCTTTTCGCTGCTTCTTCGCAAAGTCATTAGGTAGATTCTTTATAGTTTCCAAAACTGTTAAGATTAGAGGTTTGAAAATTCAAGCATCTAATTCTCAATCCTCTAATTTTATGCTTAAGTATTGTTCACAAAGGGGACCTTAAGTGCTTTTTAATTTTCTCATTTGAAAACTTATTTTAAGGACAATTTATTTCTAATAATTATTTTATAATCAAATAGCATATAATATTATATATGATATAATATGACAATGATTCAATTAATAACCATCCAACATTTTGCACATATGGGCCGAACCATCCTTTCTCGCAAAAATGAAGATCAATACGAACTATGGTGCATGATTTACTGGTAAAATTTGAGTAATAATGAACGAAAAGCAATGTACGGTCATTGGTTTTGTAAATATATAGTACAAAAATATGTTGATTTTGAAAACTTATTTTAGAAGAAAGGATATATTTTTGAAAACAAAAACTATGGGCATGATAAATCACTGCCTTTGAAATGTAATTCTCCTAACCCATAGTGCGAGGTTCAACATAGGTGTTCATTTCCCAAGGTACCATAGAACCCCCCTTACTCGTGCACTCAAGTAGCAGAGGAGGAACTCACAAGTATTTTGCTTAGAACCGGAATGCTTTGAAAGCAGTAAAGAGAAGAGAATAAGAGAGTGATTTCAATGTTTTTGAACTGCTTAGGATCTTGCCTTTTATAGGCGTACAAACCAACACCCAGAGGTCAAAATTTGGAGAACATGGAGCAGTTCAATTCCAGAGTTTTAGGCTTGACTGAAGAGTTAAAATAGTTTTTACCATCTCAGAAACTTGAAACTCATTTAACCAGTTCTGAAATGTAGGGAGGAAAATAGGGTTTTCATTTAAGACCAATCCAAACACGTTTTATTAATTGAGAATCATCATAATGTCAGAATCTTAAAATAATCGACAACAAAAAGATTAATTTCGAAGTTAGGCCTGACCCGATCAGAACCGACTCAAGCTTACCTCATCATGCCATACCACGCCATATCCGGATAGGAACTGCGATTGGTCGGTGGTGGTGGTGCGCAAGGGGTCTTTATTCCTCTTGTTCACTCAAAGTAGTAGAGAAGAATTTCCACATATAAACTAGATACCTTCCCTTTAAACTTCCAATGTGGGATAAAGTGTAAAAAGACAAGTTTTATTCTTCAAAAATTTATCTTGGGATGAATGACCCATTTTGCATTACTAATAATCCTCCACTAATACAAAAGGATAAAAATGTAATTTTTTGAGCATGTGAAAGTTCAACACTTAAGCATTAGTATTTTTCGATTGAACTAATGAGTAGTGATTTTGGATGATCATCCTCTTTTCGGAGTGAACGTTCCTGGAAATCCTTATCTGGTAGATCATTCTGAGAACATGTGTCTTACTTAAATAAAATGAGTTCTGAGATAATCAACAACATACTGTGGTAATAGTTTGCCTGGGAAAACTCATGAGTTCTCTCTAAAGACAACTCTTAAAAGTCTTTCATAAAAGGAAGGCCAATAATTTACACTTAAGTAGGTATTTTCATCAAGTCTTATTAGACCACCCAATCAAGGCTATGAAAAAAACAATTTATCATTCATCCTCACATAATTTTGGTGAATCTCATATGTCTATCTCAAAATAGAACTATCTTGGATTCATTAAGAGCTTTGAGCTCAACATCTCGATGTACATATGTCATAGAAAGGGTAAGCTTGTACATTCATGATTATTTTCATGGCTTTGTTTGACTGTAAGGCGCTGGTAAAACAAACAACTGCAGTATTCACTATAAATTCCTCAACTAGTAGGGTTTTAATCGCATTCCCCTCAACGAATCTTGGAATATCTTTCTAATTAGTCCCTTAGTAAATGGATAGGCTAAATTTCTTTCTGAGCTTACAGATTGTAAGGTCGGCACTCCAGTCTCGATCATATATCTCACACATTCATGACTAATATGTATATGCCTTTTCTTACGATTGTAAGCTTCATTTCGGCCAACTCTTAAGGCTGCATGAGAATCACATAAATGTGAGACACGTGGAGAGGGTTTCTCCAAACAGTGGAACATTAGCCAGTAATGACCTAATCCACTAAGTTTTCCCCCTGCAAAGTCTAGAGCTATAAACTCGGACTCCATAGTAGACCATTGATTCTTAGTTTTCTTTTAAATATTCATTTATAACCTTAGGCTTTTGATCCTTTTGGTAAGTCTACCAAGTCCTCTATATGATTATTGACTCAAGTTTACTGTTAATTGATTCTTTCCAAAATGAGCATATATAGATTTTACAGCCTCTTCAAGAGTTTTTTATTCTTCTTTAAGAAGTTGAAGAAAAATTGTTGACTCATTTAATTCATCTACATTTTCGAGTTCAATCACAAAAGTAGTCACGAATTCAGGTCCAAAATCAGTTTCTTTCCTACGTCTCTTACTTCTTCTAATTTTATTTTTACCATATCCGGGTATATGCATATGAGAACTAGTAGAAACAGGTAGAACATTGGTAGATACATTATGCACATTCTTTAAAGGTAAGATGCATTAAAAAAATTCAGCATCTCTATATTCGCACACTGATTTATCATGCAGTTGCATAGAATTATAACCAATACTATTTTCAGCATATCTCACAAATATTGTATCCACAGTTTTAGGACCAATAATGTCACGTTTGAAAGTAGGCAAAGATACTTTCGCCATTCACCCCCACACCCTTAAGTATTTTAAGTTAGGGGTATATCATTTCCACAGTTATGGGGTTTTATCTAATTTTTTATGAGGCATCTCATTTAGAATATGATTAGCTGTTACGAAAGTCTCCCCCCACATTCATTCGGTAATCTTAAACGTAAAAGCATTGCATTCATTACATCTTTTAAAGCTCTTAATTTCCTTTAGCTATTTAGTTTTGTTGTGGAGTGTAAGGTGCTGTGAACTATGAATTATATCATTCTTTTCACAAAAATCTTTAAGGAAGTTTGTATTATATTCTCCTCCCCTATCTGACCTAAGTCGTTTTATTTTTTGACATAGTTGATTTTCTACTTCAGCTTTGTAGATTAGAAACTTTTGTTCTGCTTCATTTTAGTTCTTAGAAGGTGAATTTTATTATACCTTTAATAATCATTTGCAAAACTTATCTAATATTGTTTTCCACCTTTACTTTCAAAGTTTCTAAAATCCACTAAGTCTCTGTGAACTAGCTCTAAAAGTTCATTTACTCTTTGAATTAATTGGTTAAATGAATTAATAGCAATTTTAGCTTCTACACAAGCTTGACATTTTTCCAATTGATTTTTGGGCAGGTTAGCTAGCAAGCTCATGTGTTCCATTCGTTTAAGGGAATTTGTACTAACATTTAATAAATGTGCATGCTAAACATCAAAAGATTCAAGGACATAAGCAGAAGTATATGCTTTATTATTAGCTATGATGTTCACAAAAAATAGCCCCCGAGACATGTATCCCTTTCCCACAAATTGGTCATTTTGAATGATTAGTTTTTCAGCTTCAAACACTAGTTTGAGGTCAACCTTGTTAAGCGGACCAGCAGACATTTGTTGGTGATGAATAAGTCAAATATGAGATTCGCCAGGCCCTTTGAGACCAGCGTTTGTAGTTAACACTATCTAGAGGAGGTATTTTTGAAAGTCCATTCAAAAATCTTGTTTGACTAGGCATTGTTTTCGAACAAGGAATAATTTCATTTCAAATTGTTGGTAAAATTTAAGTAACGATGATTGTAAAGCAATGTATGCTCACTTTTGTTTTGTAAATAGTTAGTAAAAAATATGTTGATTTTTGAAAATGGATTTTAGATGAAAGGATTTTGTTTGAAACCCGTAACTATGGGCATGTTAAATCATTGCCTTTAAAACGAAATTTGCCTAACCCGCAGTGCAAGGTTCAACACAAACGTTTGTTTCCCAAAGTACCACAAATCCTCCCATACTTGTGCACTCAAGCAGTGGAGGAGAATCTCGTAAGTATTTTGCTCATAACAAAATGTTTTGAAAGCAATAAATAGAAGAGTGTAAGAGAGTGATTTCTGTATTTTCGAACTGCTCAGGAACTTGCCTTTTATAGGCGCACAAACCAATAGCCAGAGCTCAAAATTTGGAGAACGTGGAGAAGTTCACTTTCCTGGTTTGACTGACCAAAAAATCGAAACAGTCATGGACCGAGTGAAAATCGAAAGCACGTTGGAGATAAAACAAATTTTAACTTTTAAGCTTGACTGAATAGTTAAAAATAGTTTTTACCATCTCAGAAATTTGAAACTCGTTTAACCAGATTTGAAATGTAGGGAGGAAAATAGTGTTTTCGTTTAAAATCCGTTCAATCACGTTTGATTATCTAATAAACCTCATAATGTTGGGCTCTCAAACTAACCGGGACCAAAAAGATTAACTTAGACGCTTGGTCGGGCCCAACCTGGCTCGTGTTCTCCTCGTCTGGACGAGCGATGCAGTTGGTGACGGTTCGCGAGGGGTCTTTATTCCTCTTGCTCACTCAAAGTAGTAGAGACACATTTTCACATAAAAACTGGACACCCTCCCTGTAAACTTTCAATGTGGGACAAAGAGTAAAAAGACAAATTTTATTCTTCAAAAATTAATCTTGGGCTGGATGGCTCATTTTGCATTACTAACATGATTTTCTTTTATAAGACTCTAGTGGAGTACCCTCGCGCCTATAATATTATTATTTAAAATATTAGAATTAAGTTTTATGTACATTTTGTGCCTTTACATTTAAACTGAAAACAATGAATTTTATATAAAATTGTAAAGTTTAGTCATTTAAGAAAAACTATATGAGTTATGAAGTGAAATAATTAATTTAGTTAGAAAACTTTAAATATAGAATACAATAAAAATTGATTAATTTTATAATATTTCATTCAAATTATTTTAAAAGCAATTATTTATATGTTGAGATTCATTTAAAAAGGTTATCATAATTATATGTATCTCATTGCAATAAATAAAAGGAAATATCAAATGAACTCATTAGTCTCACTAACTATAAAATATCCTCATTTAACAATTAGTCGTCTTAAAGCAAGACTTTATCATTTATAAATTAATAAATAATAAGTATACATATTTCTATCGAAAATACTCTATCATTGTATTTTAAAAAATCCAAACATTTTGTTATTTCAGATTATGTGCTTTTTTGGGTTTTTTTCATTGACATATAGATATAGTACAATGAGATATTTATAATTTTAAATATATGTTTAGAAGTTATACATTTTAACAAGTTACGATTGATAAAAATCAGTATCATAATATAATATTAGTATGTTATTTTTAAACAATTTAAGTTTAATTTAGTCAAAATGACTTTAATATCTCCGTTTGGCCTTACCTCCACACCAAACCACAAAAAACAACCGATTTCTATTATATGGTGTTTGGGATGATTGAGAGTTTGAAATGCATGGTGTAAATTTCAGTTTCTATGGTTAAGCGTTCAATTTACTGGGTTGATATTAAACAAGATTCAGTGGTACTAGAATATTGTACTCCACTTACATGGAATGCAAAACCCCAGCAATCGTCGGGACATGTTACTACAAAGATTCTAATTCACCACTTGGGATAGAGAGAGGTTGAAGCTGAAGATTTTATGGATCCATGATTATCTAATAATAGTAGTCAACAGAGAGAGAGGTTGAAACCGAAGATTTTATGTTCTTCTGGGGATTAGAAAATGGCGCTTTATTTAGCAAAGAAGATGTGAAATGGCGCTTTATTTTCTAAGGGCGTGCTCAATTTCCAAGGGTTTTGCTAAATTTTTCGAGACAGATAAACCATATTCAAAGGGATTTTGTGCAGGATGTTTCCGCGGTTAACGGATCTATTTTTTGAGATATAAATGGAACGTTGTTGCATGGGCATGCTCAAATTGAACGGCTACATCTATATTTAGTTTTGTAAACAGATATCTGGACAGCGGTTTCTGGGTTAATCAAAAGAAACAGAAGCACGCATGATACTGAACCTACCAAAAAAAATCAGGAATGACATCCACGGTTGAAATTGTTGATTGGGTGGATCTCATCTCATCACCAATCCTGTTTTATATGTTTTCATATGGAAGAAAGTATATTTTTCTCTAGATATTCTAATTTTTTATAAAATTTAAATATTGTGTTTTAAAATTTTAAATAAGTAATAATGTATTTTTAATATGAAAATATAAAAATATATAATAAAAATATTTTATTTTTAAAATTTTAATTTTAGTATGTAATTTAACAAATATAGTGTACAAATAAAAAATAAGTATAATTTCATAAATTTATGAACAGGTTGCTCTTCAAGCGACCCACTCTTCAAGCGACCCACTCTTCATGATGCACTCACATACTCCATATTAGAGCAACTCCAATGGTTTCCTCTATCTTTCAATTGCTACAGTAGTTTTTTACCGTTGCTACAGTGCATTTACTCCAATGATTTACTCTATATTTTCCTCTAAAAAGAATATTCCTTCATTTTTCTTTATAAATTATTATTTAAAACTTTTAAATATTTATTATATCATAAACTTATCTCAATTTTATTTTAGCTCAAAATTTTAATTTACTAATCCATAAAAAATATCATGTGAGATATTGTTAGACTAATTATATTACACTAATTTTAAATTTATTATTTTATTTAAAAATAATTTCATAACTAAAATATACTCAATCCATATGAAATTAATTATAAATA
>JAULKM010074830.1:0-11813 GCA_032355605.1 Rubia tinctorum
AGTAATAGCATTAAATAGCTTATAATCAAGTCTCAAGACATGGGCTTGGAAGCCTAATCAATTGCTCCCAAGGTTAAATTTAGCTACTACTAATCATACTAATTAATAAAATCAATTCAAACATAGAATCAAAGATGAACAAAGATGAAAGAAATGGAAACCTTGGGTTTTTTCGCCAATGGAGTCGGGGGAGAAAGGTTAGAAAGAAGAAGAAAAAGTGTTCCCTATTTATAGTACAAAAATTTCAAAAAGTAAGTCTCGGCAGGTGGCCATCGCGACTCGCGACACATCCGTTGCGACTCGCAACGGCCAAAGTGACCTGCCCTAAAATTACTTAACTTCTTGGTCTTCATGTAGTCTTCTCTTTTTTCTTTCTCCGGATCTTCAAAGGTCTTCATAGTCTTCAAAATGGAGTCTTCAAAGTCTTCACATCTCATATAATTACCTTTTCTCACGGAGTTCTCATTATTAGTGACAAAAGCGATAAAGTCGCTTTCAACTCAATTAATAATAATTCAAGGTAAAATAGGGTCTTCAGAGCATCAAAGTCTACCAAAATGAGTCTAAGAAGGTACCAAAATAACCATATAAAATGGACACATCAGTCTTGTTGCATTAATCGGGAAAAAACACGTTTTATTGAACTATTGAAAAAAGAGTTATTAAAATTTATCAAAATATGTAAAAAAAAATTAAAGAAATATTGTTGTATTATATTATTTATACTAAGATTTAAATTTAATTATTATATTTTATTTATATTCTATTTTTAATATACTATTAACTATTATTATTGTGCCCTACTGAATTTATTTTCTAAATCCGTCAGCCTAATTAGTATCATAATAAGCTAATAGATTAAGATTGGTCTGAATAGGAAATAATTTTCCGTGATTTTAACATCCGTTGAGATATCTAGGCTATGTGTAGAACTCCATGCCAACGATGTTTTAAATTTATTGGCTGCCGTATGATCTAGCTTAGTTGATTAACAGGGAAGGTATCCAATCAACGACCTATCATGACCTAGATCTTGTAGAGTAGGAGAAATACTATCATTAGTTGACCATGAAGTCGGTAAAAGTGTACATACAGACTTTAAGAGTATGACACCGATTTAATCCCGCCCAATTCATTAAATAATCAACCTCTATCTTTCACATTAGCAATTAATCTTACAATTAAATTGTCCCATTTTTCTCCCACAGTGCTTGAGATCACTTTGAGACAATTTTATAGATCCCACTTGATTTTCTCTATCCAACTCATTATTTTTACCTTTAATATTTAATTCAAATAAATTTAACTAACACAATAAATTGAAATGTGAAATTTAATAATACACCTATAATTTTCTAATTGGATTTGTTTTTTCAAATTTTATTTTCAAAATTAATTTCAATTTTAAAATTTTATTTTATGAATCATAATTTAGAATAACCATATATATATTTTTAAATGTAATTTTGATTTTTAAAAAGATCCCAAATCTATTTTAGTTTTTAAAAAATAAAAAACATGTTGTTTTGGCAAATTTTTCCATTTTTTGGATTTTAATTAACAAAAAATATTTTTCAAAAATTAAAAACTAAAAATTTTAAAATTTTTCAGTTGGGACACGACCACGTGTCCCAATCTGGTATTAAAAAGTAAAAAAAAGGGAGGGACCACAGGGGCCACGTGGCCCAATCACAGGGTGTCACGCGACACCATGGGTAAAAAAATAGGGGCAGCATGCGCCCCTAGCCCACCCACATGGCCTTGCCTGTTGGGTCCGTCAGGCCACTGACTAGGCCGCGGGCAGTGCCAGTCAGCCGGCCCAGCAGGCTGCTTCAAATGCAGCCTGCTCTGAGCCCCCACTGTGGGTGTTTCGGTCCCGATTACATCCCAATTTTTAAGTAAGCCCGAATTAAGCCCCCACTGTACATGCTATAAGGCCAAAATCTTGTATGATGTCAAAGATACATTTCTTAACTGAGAAACATTAATAGGAT
Organism: Rubia tinctorum; assembly: GCA_032355605.1. Classification (NCBI taxonomy): domain Eukaryota; kingdom Viridiplantae; phylum Streptophyta; class Magnoliopsida; order Gentianales; family Rubiaceae; genus Rubia; species Rubia tinctorum. The sequence continues at coordinate 1,995 of JAULKM010074830.1, forward strand.
CCGGTTCGTTCTATTAGCAAAATGGACTTGACAAAATTTTAAGTTAAAACCTGACGTCGGCAACATGTCTTGGTGCATTTGGTTCAATTCAGTTAGGTTGCGATATGAAGTCGACATTGCCTATACTCTTACCAAACTATATCGTACCTTCACCGACAAGCATTCGGTTACATTCGATATGTGGTTGATGTTGTTTTTTACTATCGATTACCTTCTGCCCACCATAACTAAATACCCCCACAGACGGGGCTACATTGGCTTTAGGCACATCGATTCGACATCTGTCACATTTCAGTGGCAGTTTTAATCTGTTAAAAACAGCACACCGACGTCGAAATACATATTTCTTTTTACCCATCGTACATAGTCATATACTCATCGATGTCTGTGGGGTTTGGTGCAACCAACGAGCTATTGAGACATTTTCGATGTCAGGCGTTTAATTTATTTTACCTCGTTTCAACGAAAATTGAGGTAAAAGGAAAAATATTTACCTTGCTTTAAAAAACCAAGGTAAATAATATTTTTTAATCTCATTTTCTTGAAAATTTGAGGTAAAACAATAGTTTACTTCGATTTTCATCATTTAAAAAAATTAGGTAAAAAGGGTGGAATAAAAGATGTGTTTTCTTATAGTGTAGTGAATGTGATCTTACTTATAAAATTATAGATTTCTCGTTTTGATCAATTCCCTAAGAATAATTTCATGTTAATAAAGTAATGCCTCAGTTATGAATCTTTAGCTCTATTATTTCTGCATTTATCATTAAGTAGATTTGGTTATGCGTGATAATCATATGGGATTTATGCTTGTCATTTCCACTAGAAGAGAACTGTGTCACGAGGATTTTGGATGAATTTGGTCCATTTTCTTCCCCGTGATGAAATCATGTTAAAGTTGGAAACGGTTTGGGTTGAAACGGATTGGGTTGAAACATGTTGATTTCCTTAATTTTTTATCGTGTCGGGTTGGGTCAGGTTATTATCATATCGATTTGAAACTTCTCAGCTTTTCCCCCTCGGGTCTATTCATGTCAGGTCAGGTAACTAGCATGTAATTTTTATACTTGTGTTAGGTCAGACCGGGTTAGAATATTGTCGGGTTGGAACGAGTCGAATTATTTGTGTGTTGGGTTATTATTTTGTCATTTTTGGTACTAAAATTTTGTCCGAGTCAGATCATGTACTCCCTCCGTCCCAACTCAAATTTCACAATTTCTATTTTGAGGTGTCCCGACTCAAATTGCAACATCACAATCAGCCCAAAAATGACCCCTTTGACTTGAGTGAAAAATCCAAAAATACCCCTGAAGTTGGTTAATTTACTGGGCTTATGGGCTAAATTAAGTGGGTTATGGTTTTGGTTTATGTGTTGTCAGCGTTTAAATGAAATGCATGTGTTGTCTTTTCCATTCCCAAAGACAAATGCATTAACTTCCCCAATTTATTCTCTCTCTAATCTCCCCAGCGCTCTCCATTTCTTCTCCCATATCCTCTCAAACTCAACCATTCCTCTCACTTTTCCCCTTGTTCTATCGTGTTCATTGTCTTCCTCATCTGATATTCACTCTTTTTTTTGCTTTTATAAAACCCAACCGAGGGTTTTTTCCTCGATTCGTGAGCATTCTTCATCTTATTACAAACCCACTTGTTTAATTTGTGTCAATATGTAAGTGTTTGTATGTTTTTGTTTTTCTTTATTCTTTTGAAATCGAGAATCATGTTTTTGATATTAGATTTGTTTGGGTGGGTGGTTGGGTTTTGTCTTTCGTATGAATAGCATGATTTTTTTTCACTGATTAATCTTGATTTTTCCTTGTTTTTATACTCAAATATTGTTAGCTAATATTTATAAATCGTGACTTTTTGATTTCTTTGAAGATGAACTCTTGCATGTTCATTTTTTTCTGGAGAATTGTGTTTTACCCGAACTGTTTTTTCCACAATTATTAAATAATGGTTGTTTTGTAAGTGATTGTATTATTATGCAATTAAATTTTTCTGGGTTTAAGAGCTCAGTAACGAAATTTGCTGGATTTTGCTGGATTCGGGAGAAATATTAGTTGAGTTTGTAACCTTTTTTGCTGGGTTTTATGGTTTGTAACAATGTTTGCTGGGTTAATAGGCTTTAACAGCCTTGTAATTGTTTGATTAACTTTTTCGAAATATACTATTCGCAGCAGACAGCTCATGTTTTTTATGTCACTTCAACAGTATTTTAATCAGCTTTTACCAACTTTTGTCTACCCTTTTTACTCCAGAAATTCACCACCTCATTTTCTCTATATGAAAATTGAGGTGGGACAGAGAGAGTATTATGTTTCATATTGGATTCATTTATATTTCACTTTGGTTCATTTGGGAATCGGTTATTATGCTACTTGATTAAATTTGGGTTGGTTTAACTTATATTTCAATAATATTATTGATACAATTGCATTACTATTAAGTTTTGTTTTGTAGTAACTTGTTACTTTCAGTTATAATTTATTAGATTTTTTATATTCCTTCGCAAATTGATTTTTGAAATCAATATTTAGTCAACTTTCTATAATTACTAATTCATAACCATAACTCTAGTTAGACATCTCTTTTTTTAACTATTATTAATTAGATTTATAAACTTAACTGTACTTGTGCATTTTTAACTTAATACTGTGTATTCGGATTTGTTATGAGTTAACTTTACGTAATTATATATGTAGACTTTTAATAAATAAAAATCATACTTTATTCTCCTAATTAAGTATGTCTAAAGAATTTATTAGTTTGACTCATAACAAAGTTGACTTGGTTTCATACTAAATGCTAGTTAACTTTTTATAACTACATCGGTTTTGGGTTGAGTACGTGTATGTTTATATAGTTGATTTATTGGGTTGAATAGGATTTGGGTTTATCTCATATTTTGGTTCATATGGAGTTCGAGCCCAGATTATCGGGTCATATTGGGTTTTGGGTTGAATTCGATCGTATCGAGTTTGAGTTCGGGTTCGGGTCAATATTTCTCGGGTCAAAATCAAATTTCGGGTTGAGTTCAGTTGTGTTAGCTTTGGGCTTGGGTCTTTTTTTCTCAGATCAGAAATGGGTTTCGGGTTGAATTCAGTTATGATGGTTCGGGTCGAATTCCTGATTCGAGTCAGGGATTGACAGCTCCACGTTAAAGTGATTACTTTGCTAGACATAGGGTCAATTTGGAGCAGCATCTGTAATTTTATACTCCTTCCGCCCCATAAATATTTGCCTACTTTATATTGTAGTCCATCCCAGAAGTAATGGTGTACTTTGAAAATTATCTAAAATGACAAAAAAAATATGTTGTTAAATTCCTACAATGTCCTCTTTAACTTTAAACAACTTTGAGACTGGAACCACCGTCTTCCCAAAATATCTCTACTTTCCCATAATTATTCCCTACCACATCAATTTATATAAAAATTTGGGCCAAAAGTATTTAAGCCAATATTCTTGGGACAGAGGGAGTAGATCATAAGTAGCTGACTTCACACTTGATGCTCTTTTGTATTGATAGTGTGCATCTGGATGAATCTCATTTCTAGATTTACTAGGAGTTTGTTATCGATCAGCTCTATTCTTAAGGTCAAACATATCAGTTGGCAGTTCTATGCTCTTTTTGGATTAGTTTGTGGCATGCTCTCTGAGTTGATCACTAGTTGGAGTCTATTAATTTTACATTGTCAATAATTTAATTTACATTGCAGTCTCCTAACACATTAACATGAATAATTGCTCGTGCAAAAAGGTAACAAGAACTTTTGGATGGGACAGAATGGAGTATATACTAAAAAGCTATCTACCTATGTTATCTCGACTCCGATTTAGTGTTGTGTCCGAGTATGGATCACATACAGCGACAATCAAATTTTTTATTTTGACCAACACGACGATTTGGTCAACTGAGTGTCTTGACTAACTTTTTTCATATAAAGTGTCGTAAAATATATTTTTTACACGCCTATATTTTATTATTTTTATAAATAATAATAAATTTATAATATTTAATATGGTATTATAATTATATTGTTACATATAAGTTAAATGTTATTAACTAATTATATATAATATAGTATTATAACATTGTGTTCCATTATTCTTACTTATTTAGCATTGCATTCTTATATAAGATAATGTAGCGATGTGGTCTAATAATATATATACTATATTGTGCTTTTGTTCTTATATATTTGTATAAAATATTGTGGTTTAGTATTATAAATCTTATTGTTATATATATATATATATGTATGTATAATTTTGTTCTTATTCTTTTATATAAACAGATTAATTTAGTATTATACTTCTTATTATATTTATATGAAAATATATAAAATATTGTATTCTATTGTTATACATTATTTCGATTATATATAACATTATAATAATATTATGTTCTACTTATAATACATTGTGCTCGTATTCTATGTAACATGATGTAATATTATGTTCTTATCATACATATATCATTTCATTCTTATATTTATATATAAGATTGTGTGACATTATTACATATAGAAAAAAATTCTCTTATTATACATACCAAATCATGATATGTTATTACACAAAATAGCATGTGTTCTTATGTGGGTAAAATAAATAAACTTCTAGTCTTTCGTAATCATTCACCCTCTTTATTTTGATACTCGCATCTGCTTTCCGATTCGTTTATCGATATGCAACTCGACCAGATTTTGACACGTGTCATGCGTCGTGTCACATGTCGTGTCGAATCGATACGCGATTCTCCACCTCTTCGCACGTTTCGAGGTAACATAGCTATTTACCAATTATTTTGGTCATCAAAGCCATTAGTTTTTTTGGTTGTTTTCGTCATGTGGGTCATTTTCGTTTTGTTATTTTAAATGTTTTCCAAGTGATGTCAATATTTAGTCACTCTTGTTTCTATAATAGTGATAAATTTTGCAGTGGGGATTCTTCCCCATGTGGATAACTTTGTACATATTGGAGGTTTATGTATTATTTTCTCTTGGGGTTCGTGTTTTTGGTTCGTCCCCAGTTCGAATGGATCGCCCATAAATACAATCTTCATGGATATCCTTCGCTTCCCAAGTCTAAGTTCAAGACTTACCAGTACATCATCATCTGGATCATTTCCTTGTTTCTTCTCATTGTTCGGTAAGCTTCTGCACCTTACATGTGTGTTTTTTTCCTGTTTCAGTTTCAGTGCATGTATCGAGAATACTAGTGAGTGCGTGAAATTTGTTATTTGAGAAAGAATCTTCATCTGCTGCACACAGTATGCCATTCGATGCACCTTTCAGGAACGATTCATACACATTTCATGCACCCTTCATGCACATTTCATGCATGTTTCAGTCACACTTTATGCACATTTCGAGCAAATTTTCTAATATATGATCTATAATTGGCTGCATCAGCATTTAAAAATACTAAAAATTAGATAAGTATATATTTCAATGTGTAAGGCTATTTAGTTTCTAATGTATTTTCTTGAAAAGTGAAAGACTATTTATTCATCATTAAGTTTTGCAGGCCAGTATCTAAAAAGAAATCATGAAAGATTAGACTAGATTTTCACATTGATGAAATGAACAATTTAGGAACTTTCTCCATCATATTTCGCAAGCAATTCATTCATCAACAACATTATGTAGTCAGCCACGCAGTTCATGTAGCATGTAGGACGTCTGTTAGCGAGAATTGAGAATGATATCGATCGTCGCAAAGGTTTGGCAGGTTCAGGATCCTAGATTTGCATATGGTTTCAAAATGACCATTGTTATACCTTCTCGGAATCACATAAAATGAATAAAGGCATCCCATAGCTATGAAGACAAGCCCTTTCTGTCGTTCGATCTTCCTTTTGTTTATTATACGTCTCATTACACTACCTCCGTCCCTATTTAAACTTTCGAATTGTATATGACTCAAATATTTATGCAACTGATGTGACACCTTTTTTCACATGAGTTTGGTTTAAATTAGGAAGTTCAGGTGAATTTTTCTTACCAAAAAAGAAAATAATAGAATTAAAAATTTTATCATGGGACAGGATAAAAAAATTAGAAGTTTATTATAGGACGGAGGGAGTAGTATTTAAGGACCTTTTGTACTGTTGGAATATCTTATCTTTCGTTCTGTAATATTTCAAAATTATTCTTTTCTAGTGGATTCCAGACCTTAACCCCTAGTGTTTGTGTTTGCGAACTATTAATTGTTTTTACAGATTCATACTTACGAAGGAGGTCCGACGCTCAGGTCAAAAATGCAGAACAGGATGAATTGGGCTAAGGATGAACAGGCAAATGTGAAGTAAGCAATACTCCCTCATTCTTATTTTGCATGTTTCATTGCTCCCTCCCTACCATTTTAAACTTCACACTTCATTTTGTATTATTATTCACTGCCCAACTTTAACTATATATTTGAATGGTTATATAACAATAATATTATCATGTATGATATTGTTGGATTCATTATAACAACTAGTTTCTCAAAAGTAAATTTGTGTTTGCCGTTATTATACGTAGTTAAAAAAATTAATGGTTGAACAAGTTTCTTGATGAGCGTGAAAAATATTATGTGCAATTTGACCTGAGACGGAGGGAGTATTTAAATTGAAATTCATGGCTGAAATTTGACCTACTCATGTAATTTCAACTTGTCTTGCCAAATCAGTATACATAAATGTTCATACAAAAAGATAATAGGAACTTTTGGTTAAAACGAGAGGAATAAACACGAGCTAAGATCAAGGGTAGTGGTAGAAACCTCTAGAGGTTTTTTACCAATTATATATTTTATTTATCTCATTTTCTCTCTTCCACCTCACATTAAGAAACCACTTAAGAAATTACCCATTTTATTCTCCGCAATGATAAGAACCCACTTTTAGACTATTCAAAGACGCCACTTAATTTTCTCTATTCTACTAAAAAAATTACATTTAAATTAAATAAATTTGTCTACTCAATAAAAATTGAATATTACAATTTCATTTTTAACATTTAATTTCGTGTCTTTTAAAATTATTAAATATTTGTGAATATAAATTTTTCCAGGTTTTAATTTTTTTTACAGATTTTAATTTTTTAAAACCGATTTTAAAATAAATTTTAAAATTCAGAATTTTTGAAGAAAAAATAAAAAGAAAAGGTTGGGCCCCAACCGGTTTCTTACCAAGAAAACATGGAGCAATTTACCAAGAAATCGTTTTAGAAACAGCACGATAGGTGTTTTCGGTTTACGGAACGGGTTTTTTAAATTATTTAAGAAACCGCAATTGGCACTAAGAGTAAAAGAGCAAAGTACAGTGGTGAAGACGATGGAGTGTCATTGTTCAAACACCCCTGTTTTATTGTCGCAACGTGGACACAAAACCACGTTACATCCAGAAGAAAAGAGACATAAGAGGCGGTCGATGTTTTTTGTGGTGGAAACGAAGGTTACTTTGTGACCCTGTTTAGCTATGAACTTGGCAAGCTCTAAGTAAGGGATGATGCTCCCAAAAGCTGCCCATGGGAACAGAGCTACGTGCATATTGGAGGAGTCCGCCATCGCTGTGGTATTGTTTCTTGAGAAATTATTTATTGTTGCAGGTGGGCACTACATTCAAGAAATGTGCACAAGGTAGATCCATTTTTTATATATGGGGAAATGGAGGCCCAATTAAAATTTGATACTCCATCCACTTCTCTATTTACGACGGTGCCATAAATAAAGAAAGAATTGAGTACCATAGGTAAATATTATAAAGTATTGAATTGATAAAATTGAATGTATAAAGTAAAAAAAAAGTATAATTAGTGGATGTAATTAAAGAAATTTTGTAAAAAAATTATAAATGTGTCATTCAAAAAAAATCCTAATATAGTAAGTGTGCCACAAATAAAGAAAATGGAGAGAGTATTCCCTGTGGTCCATAAATATTGGCACTAAGTCAATGGGCACATTTTTTAAAAAATAAATAAAATGGGTGGTGGAGATTGTATTGGGAGAGTAAAAAGTAATTGAGTAGATTAAAACAAGAGTCTGTCTCTTGAAAGACGATCTTTCCATAAGTTATGGAAAGACCAAAGTTTAAAATGCAAATTAGAAGAAATCAAGAAAAAAAATTCGAGTTACATGAATCGGGTAATAAATTTTATTACTACACGTTGCATAATAAATTTTTAATATTGCAACTAATATCTTTTACCTTTTATTATTCTAATTAAACTCTTTTTCATAGGGTTATGGAAAGACGATCTTTCCCAAGATTTTACCTTAAAACAATCTTAATTTTACAAAAAAAAAGTGTCACTATTTAAAACCACACAAAAAGGAAATTTTGCCATTTAAAGACCAGAGGAGTATGTGGTAAGTGAGTGGGGTGAAAAATTATTTTTCTATTCATCTTTCAATTTTTTTTTATTCATGTCACGTGTCAAATTTAATTGGCCTCTCACCCACACATACTTAATTCTCTCACATAATTTTTTTTCTTATGTATGGCGGCACTGCCATCCCTAAACTTTTAAGGGTTGAAGCAAATTAAAATTTTGGACCCCACATATAATATTTAAGATATGTAATATTAGTAAAATGGGACCTTATATTGAAATATATATATATATATATATTATTGAGACATCTAATTGAAAATTGTAATATTTTTATTGTTTCTACACACACAGCAAATATATTTTTTAAAATGAGGCTCCTATATAGTTAATAAATTAGGGGATTGTGGTGAGCATTTCACTTGACTTCCTAAAGGGCGGCTCTATATAGCGGTCATGTAGGAGATCAGACGTTCGTGTAAATTTATCGTTTCATTCTAAAATATCGGCCAAATAAGAAGTACTCTCTCCGTCTCATAATTATTGGGCAATTTACTTTTACACAGTATTTTAGGAGAGTTGATGTGAAAAAGAATAATTTTTAAAAACTTAGGATATTTTGAAAAAATGGTGAGTTCAGTCTCAAAATTGTTAATGTTAAAAAAAAGACGTTATAAGAAACTAACAACACATTCTTTTCCATTATAAGTAATTTTTAACATATATCATTAATTATGGGATGGACGAAAATAAAAAGTAATCTAATGTTTATGAGATGGGGAAGTATATAATTGGTAGTCCGTATGTACTTGCCACGCAACATACAAATTCAATAAATTTCAATTTCAAGACTAAAAAAATCTTGTTTTATAACGAATAACTGATAGATGGGGTTATTTTTATAATTAGGGATAATTTTATTTTATTTTTAACTATTTTCTATAATTTTGATTTTTAAAAAATTGTATTATGATGTATAAATAATTTTAATTTGACCGCAAAATTTATTAAAGTAACATTTTTAGTCTAATCCTAATCAGCCTAATATGAAACTTTCTCAATTACTATTATTTTTTATTTAGTTATTTGTGATATATGTTTTTTATTTTATTTTAACACATCTCAATTATAACATAATTAAAGTTACTTTAATTATTTATTTATTTATTTATTTTAAAATTAATATGGTTTCCCACAATAAATATCTTCAAAAACTTTGTTTTGTCATAAAGTAAAGTATTGCAAAATTTTTTTAAAAAAGAAGTAAAGTATTACAATTAAGGTAATGAAGAGAGTGATCCCTTTGCATGTTTAACTGTGGTACTTTATTTTTTGATGAAATTTTTTAAAAGATGTTAATTACAGTGGCGGAACCAGGGGGTGGCGAGGGGGGCTGGTGCCATCCCTAGGTTCCGGCGGCTCGAAAATTAGGGCTAGGGCCGCCGTTCCGCCACTGGTTCCGCCACCCCTTGAATTTCCGGCGGGGCGCCCGGAAATG
>JAULKM010074849.1:0-11424 GCA_032355605.1 Rubia tinctorum
TAAGGAATAGAAACTCTTTCCTTACATGAAAGGTTATAGATGGTAGTTTCCTAATAGATTAGATTATAGATGATAATTTCCTGATAGGCTTAAGAATCCTATTCATGTTAGATTTTAGTTTGTAACTTTATATATTGTAATCCTCATTATTAATGAGATGTGTCATTGAGGCACTACCTTGTAAGCTACATCATTAACTTTCAGGTTAAACTGCAATTTTACTATTTAACAAGTTAATACTGTTAAACTTTGACCAAGTATTTGAATAATAGTTTCTAAATATTAACTTTTTATTCGATGTTATTATACGTAGTTAAACATATTAACGGTCAAACATGTTTCTTGAAAAACATGAAAAATGATTCTGTGCAGTTTAAACTGGGACGGAAGGAGTATTTAACATTGATATCTAAGTATCATGCACTACCTGGGGTTCTATGGTTCTATACCTCGACTATACTTCTGAATTTCTGCAAGGAGGCAAATACCATAGGAAATCTGAAAATAATAAGCGCCTGTAATTTCCACCATATTTTAAGAGAGAAACAAACATATTATGCACTAAAATGAGGTTTATCATAAGTGGTATAAAATAAGATGGTATTACGTCAAGTCGTTTGGCGATATCATTTTGTAATTAATGGAGTAATTTGATATTTGATGTGATTAATGGATGTGATTTGATATTTATTTTCATTTATTATAAAAATATTCCTATAACTTTTAATATCTTTTAACTTATGTATCATAATATGAATAATTATAATTTGACTTTAAAAATTATAAAAATGAAATTTATAATAAATTGTATAATCGTTCAACGATATGACAAAAGACACTTTTTATTTATGATATCATCATCAATTTCACAGCTTTAGAAATTAAAGTCATATCTTGTTACGAGTAATTGCATCCAGGTCCTTCAGAAACTTCTCTAGCAATATAGTATAGACTACGGAACCCAGACCCGACCCTAAGAAAATTTTGTTAGACCCAAACTCGGCCCGAACCGCAGGGTCTGAAAATTTTAGACCCGTACTCAAACCCGATAGGTCTAAACGGGTGTTGGGTCCAAAATGGGTCTAATATTTTGTTTTTTTCCTTCACTAAATAAAATATATATTATTTTAAATAAAAATAGAAGTTCAATATGTATTAGAATTATTTTTTCAAGAAAAATAAATATACAGTGCATATTATTTGTTGAATTTGAAATAAAAACACAAAGAGAATATGAAAGTAATATAAAAATTATGGTAAAATTATATATATAGTTAGAGTTATATAATTCTACGGGTTGGGTTTGAATCTTAGTATTTTAGACTCAGACCCATATTTAAAAATCTAAACCCATACTCAAATTTGGACCCGATGGATATAATTTTTTTTACCCATACTCAACCCAATAAATCTAGACCATGTGGATTTGGATCAGGTTCTAGACCATGTATAGACTATAGAATATGGAGGAAGGGGGGAAATAAGTCGAAAACAAGGGGACGGTGGAAATTCCTCCCACCGTGTTGGAACGGTTCCAAAACAGAGTCTAAACGCGGATTAGGCGAAATTGCTAAAAGTTTTGAATTGTTCGCAAATTGGAGTAAAATGTAAAGACACGGCAATGATTTTGACCTTATTTTATTTGCTGCATCTTTGTTTTTCTTTTCCAATACCGAGTAACGACTGCAATCTTGAATTTGATGGATCCCTGGATGCCTAAATTTTCAATATTGTTATCAATTTATTTTCTTTGCTTTCTTCATCTCCATTTAACTTTCTCACTTTATTTTTTCCGAGTCAATAGTTTGTTACCTCGACCATAAAATTTCTATGATATATTATTAATCATTACGAGATCCTGCAAGATGAAGTTGAATCTATCGTAACATATATTTTTTAAATATAAAATTTATATAAATATTAATTGTATATTAAAAGATGTACAGTTAAATTTATGTACTCTAAACTTCATAGAGTTAAAATGTTAAAAAGGTATAGAGAGTATTAAGATTGATATGGAATTTCGTTGAGAATTACTATTGATGATTTTTTTTGTTTTTTCAAACAATGATGCACTCTTCGTTGCCCTATTATTATTGATACATTTTTCTTTTTAAGTTATTTTTTTTTATATTAACACACTTTTCATTTTTGAAACAATTCCTTCCATATTATCCACTAATTCTACTTTCTACTTTCTACTTTCAATTTCATCCACTCATTTTATTCATCTAAATCCAAGCATTTAAACCACTATGTAATGTTGGAACCAAATCTCCGATCAAGATTCTGGTGGGCTCCGGCCACCGTTTGCGCCGGAATAAGGGAGCGTTAAGTTCGTATCAGCGAGTACTATATCGTAGCATACACATAGGGTAAATTTGGGTTCCGTTTGATTGAGAAATGAGGACTCAAAATTGATTATTTAAAAAGTAATATTTTGGGTTTGTGGTATATTAGAAATACCACATTGAAAATGTGAAGGAAATATGTCTAGCATAAAGGCTAGAATGAATACACCAGGAATGTTAACTAGTAGTTTAGGAGACCTTGACTCAAGACCACGTGCGCGCGGTTCGACTCAGACTCAGGAATGTTCTATTCGGGAAGGTCATTTTGGACTTTGATTTTTGAACCGGTCAACCCTCCTTATTGCAGAGGCATAAATCGCAACTGGTTTTCCTCCCTTTTCATTATAGGGCGTGGATTGCTCTCTGCTGAACTGAAGAGGCGTGGATTGCTCCACGATTACCTCCTGCCTGTTAGTTGCTTTTGCTTATAAAAGTCATCCACTAGCCTCATTCTAAAACACTCAATACAACAAATCATCATCTCCTCTCCTCTCATCTCATCTCCTCTCCTTCCTCTATTCTTCGTGTTATTCGAGTGCTTTGTTCTCCGTGTTCTTTGAATCCTCTGTTCTTCGTGTTCATTCATCGAGTTTGAGAGTAAGACACCAAATTGTTGATTCACCGGTTTCTGCTGCTGAGTTGTGCAGATTAGAAAAGTATAGCATTTATATCTTCGGATTCATAACGACATCGAATTGTCACACACTTCGGACATTTTTAGAATTAAGGACGAAGATCTTAATATCGCCTCTGCATCAATTCAACCATTTACTAGATCGGGATAATTGTTTTTGCTCCATTTCCTTTTACTTAATTATGTTGTTTATTTTCATACTAATTGTTTAGTTAATTAGAATTAGGTTCTTACAATCTTAATTATGAAAATAAATTTTACCTACAATTCTCATAACCAATCGATCTGATTTTGTGAAGTTCATAATAGAATTAGTAGTAAACAATTGTCTAAATTGATCTAAAATTGTTTAAACTATTACTTTGATGAAATTCATCATTTCCATTCAGTTTAAATTATTTAGTAAATGTTTTTTAAACTTGAATTAGAGATTTGGAAAAACATAAATAATAAATTTATTTTCATTATTTACTTCTGAATTAATTTTAATTATAATTAGTTATGAATTTCATAACGTTTAATCACGTAATGACAATGAATTTGGTCTTTTTTCCAAAATAAACCGATTAATTACGATTCTAATTAAGGGAGTAATAATTCAGGTTGATCCCTTCTTTTTCCATTTTTCTTGGATAAGATAAATCGTTATTTTAGACAATGTATATGTAGAAAGCCTAGCTTTTTACAGTCGAGCAAAAGGAGGAATCCATCCGAGGAGGGGCTCGTGTGTAAAAAAATATTTAAGCACGATAATCGGTTCAAGTGTTCTGTTAGAATAAAGAAATATTCGTCGTCTTAAATAAAAAATTTGTAATTTTCCAAGACAAAAGACCGAACCTAGGTTTGAATTTTTGGGTCCAAAAATTTTCACAAAACAATCCATCCTTTTCCAAGTTATTGATAGGCAGAAGAATCATGATATTCACTTCCGTGTCCTAGCAAAAGCGTTACGTCCCTATATTTTTTTTATTCAATAAAAGATTATTCGTAACGTTCTAATTAATTTCAAATCTTAAAATTTAAAATTGAAATTTAAAATTCAAAACTAATTCTGAATTTTGTAATGGTTTTTGAATTAAGGAAAACAACTACGATTAAATATTGCTAGATTAATGAAATTCCAAATCTTGAAAATTGGATATTGATGTTTGAACATTTGAAATTTGATATGGGAAATTGATATTTGAACATTTGAAATTCAAATTTGGAAACTGAACATTTGAATTTCAAATTTTCAAAAAAAAATTAATAAGATTGTGAAGCAACTTTTACTGAATGATCTACAAAAATTATGTATAAGGATACAGGTGATTTTAAAGAGACATTGTGTCCTTCCACAAGCCTTTCTAGCAAATTTTGAGAAAATTCTATAAAAGAGTTTTAAATTTATTTAAAGCCAATAATTATTTGTTTAATTGTTTGAAAAACATATATGTGAAAATGGCAAATGAAAATGTCAAAATTCGAAATGTTACTGAGTCATAGACCCAAATTCAGTTTGGGAGGGGTCTACCACAACTGGATTTGCCAGTGGGCCAACTCCCGATAGTTCAGCCCATGGTTGTTAGCCTACGATGGAGAAAGATGTTCGTCAAATCAGGCATATCATGCCAGCATTGCCAAATGCTCAACAGGAGAGAATTTTGCCCGACAAGTTTATTGGAACGGGATTCAAGACGTGGAGTTAAAAGATGCACTTCTTCTTAACCACGCTGAATCTGGACAAGTATCTTGAGGAGGACAAACATGTCATCTCTCATGATAACACTAATGTGTACGCTCAAGCAAACCTTGACAATTGGATTCAAGGGGACTATATGAGCAAGGGATACATAACAGCAAGAATGATTGACACGTTGTAAAATGTGTACAACACTGAGAAAATGAGTAAATATTTGTGGCTAGCCTTGCACAAGAAATATAAGTCGGAAGATGCAGGCATAAAGAAGAATGCAATGTCAAGGTTTTTGAACTATAAAATGGTAGACTCAAGGCCGATCAGGAGCAGGTTGAAGAGTTGTAAATTATCACCCATGAGATCGTAGCTAAAGGCATAAACATCTGTGAAGCCTTTCAAGTGTGTGCCTTCATCGAGAAGCTTCCTCCAAAGTGGGAGAACTTCAAGCACTATCAGTTGCACAAACAGAAGGCAATGAAAGTCGATGACTTGATTGTCAATCTTGGAATTGAGAATCAACCGAAAGGCTGATGGGGTGCAGCCTGAGCATAAAGTAAATCTGGCAGAGAATAAGGGGAAGTAAAGAAAGTTTCAATCCCAAAACTTGAGCATCTTCAAGAAGCAACCTACCAAGAAGTTCAGCGGGAAATGCCACAAGTGTCACAAGATTGGGCCCAAGGCGGATGAATGTCACAGCAAGGTCGACATGCGGGAGGGAAAATATGTAGCTAACCTAACTGAAGGCCAGCTTTCGGATTCAGTTATGTGTGTTGTGATAACTGGAGTAAACATGGTTGAGAGAAATCCAAAGAAGTGGTGGTATGATACAGGTTCCACCAAACACATCTGCTCAGATATGACTGTGTTTACAACATATCAAAGAGCAAGACTAAAGAGAAAATATTCATGGGTAACTCCGCTACTTCAATGATTGAAGATCAAGGGAAGGTCGTTCTAAAGATGACTTCCAAAAAGGAGCTGACACTCAACAATGTCATGCATGTGCCAGACATTCGCAAGAATCTGATCTCGGGCACTCTCCTCTCCAAGAACAAGTTTATGATCAAGCTTGTGTCTGACAAGTTAGTCATATCTAATAATGGGGTGTCTGTGGGAAAGAGGTATATGAAGGATGGACTTATCAAAATAAATGTAATGACAGTCATCCCAAAAACTGATGTACTCGAGTCTTCAATGAATAAGAATAATGTTTTTGCTTATGTCGTTGAGTCTTTTAACCTTTGGCATGAAATATTGGGACATGTGAATTATAAATATTACTAATGAGCATGAACATGAACATGATTCCAAAATGCAAAACAAGTAAAGAAAAATGTGAAGTCTGCATACATGCCAAGCTTATGAAAACACCATTCCCACATGTGGAGAGGACAACCTAACCTCTATACTTGATCCACATATCCACGTGATTTAAAGTTTGTGTAAACAAGAGGAGGTATAAATTATTTCATAGATGATTGCACAAGATATCTCTATGTGTGTCTATTACATAACAAAAATGAAGCTTTGGAAAAGTTTAAGGAGTACAAGTTAGAATTTGAGAACCAACTTAGTAGAACAATTAAAATTATTCGAAGTGACAGGAGATGTGAGTACAATGAACCTTTCAATGTGTTCTGTAGAGAACATGGTATTGTTCATCAAACTACCGCTCCCTAATTACATGAATCTAAAGGAGTTGCGGAACAAAAGAACCAAACTCTCAAAGAGATGATGAATGCAACGCTGCAAGAATCTGGGTTATCCTAGAATATGTGGAGGGAGGCTATACTAACCTCCAACTACAATCTCAACAAGATACCACATAAGGTAACTGGAAATATGCCTTTTGGGTTATGGAAAGGTAATGTACCTTCATGTAAATACTTGAAAGTGTGGGGGTGCCTAGCAAAAAGTGGCAGTACCACCTCCTAAAGAGGTCACAATCGGACCTAAAATCGTTGATTGTATTTTCATCGGGTATACACAAAATAGTAGTGCATATCGATTCTTGGTGTACAAGTCTGATATACCAGATATACAAACAAATAAAGTAATAGAATGAAGTAATGAATCCTTCTTCAAAAATGTGTTCCCTTGTAAGGACAAAGTAAGTTATAAACGGACTCGTGAAGAAGGAGAAGCAAGAACTCCTGGTCAACAAACAAAAGAGGGCAATGATGAACCTAGATATAGAAAGAGAGATAAAATGGACAAATAATTTGGTTCTAATTTTGAAATGGCTTATAATGATCCTATAACATTTAAAGAAGTCATGTCTACATCAGATGCACCTTCGTGGAAGGAGGGGGTGAATAGTGAAACTGACTCAATTATTCAAAATTATGCATAGGAGTTAATGGATTTTCCATCAGGTTCAAAAGCTCTGAGGAGCAAGTGGATTTTCAAAAGAAAATACAAAATAGATAGCTCAATAGATAAGTACAAGGCTAGGCTTGGGGTGCAAGGATTTAGGCAAAAAGAAGGCTTGTATTTTTAAAAAACCTATTCTCCAATTACAAGAATAACTTCAATTAGAATGCTAATAGCAATCGCGGCTATACACAGTAAAAAAATACATCAAATGGATGTAAAAACAATTTTTTTAAATGGAGAGATTTGACTAGGAAATTTATGTGGAACAACCTGAGGGTTATGTCATCCCTGGACAGAAACACAACGTGTGTAGACTTGTGAAATCTCTATTTGGGTTAAAATAAGTACCTAAATAGTGGCACAAAAAATTTGACAATGTAATGATGTCAAATGGTTTGAAAATAAACTAATGTGATAAGTGCATCTATGTCAAAGACACTCCAAACGGATAAATTTTGTTGTACCTATATGTGGATGACATGCTCACCATAGGTTGCAATAAAGACATGATCAAACAAGCCAAGAACTTGCTTAAAGCAAAATTTGACTTGAAAGACTTAGGACTAGTAGATGTGATCTTAGGGATAAAAATATTTATACACTCAGAAGGAATAGTCTTGTCACAAGAACATTACGCCGAGAAAGTACTTAATAGATTCAAGAACTATTCAAGTGGGATAGCTAAAAGTCCCAAGGACCCGCATCTCAAGATAATTCAAAACTTGGGTAATGGGACATTACAATTGGAATATGCCCGGGTGATCGAGAGTCATATGTGTTTGAGAAACTGTATAAGACCCAATTCAGCACACGCTGTTAACGTATTGATTCGTTACACAAACAATCCAGGACTTAGCCACTGGAAAGGGATAACTAGAGTGCGGGCATTCTATACATAGAAACGACATCCAAACACAAGATGAACACATCTAAATTCCTTCGCTTCCAGAACTCCAGAAATACCTAGGTAGAAGTTAAACAAGTATTAGTTTCTCTTTAGTTTATGAACCTAATAAAAGCTTGAGAATAAACCAATACTAAACATATTACCACCCCTACCACATACCTCATTGAAACCTACAATCATAGCCATGCCCCGGGGTGAAGTTGAGCTAAATCAATATCATAAGACTCCAATACGCTCACAACATAATCCAAAACAGGTATGGTAACCTATACAACAGATGGTGTTCATACACCAAAAATTATCCAGAAGGAGAATTCTAAAGTTACCTGAATTGGATGAAGAAGTGAACTTTGATTTGATATTTGAATTAGTTCACTTGCTACCTTGTTATTATGTTCTAACTGGAGAAGATCCCAACAAATATCTTAGTTTTCATAGTCTAAGTGGAGAATATCCCAACAAATATGTTTTCAAGTTTCATGACGTCTCTAAGGCCATGAAACTGAAGGGAGTTATTGAGGACCAAATCAAGTCGAGGGCCTTTCCTTTCTCTTATAAGGATTCACCCTATGCTTGATTCTATTATTTGGCACTAATTAGCATTACTCAATATCGGGAAGATGAAGTAGGAATTTCTTGAAAAAAAATCCTACTATGAAGTTGAACATTTGGAAGATGAGCATTAGGAACATCGAGCAGCAAGGTGGTGAGAATTTGCATGAGTACTATGAGCATTTCAAGAGGCTATACTCAAGTTTCCCCTAACATGGTTACTCTAAGAAAGATTTAATTCTATACTTACATGGAGTTTTACTTGAGGGTCGCCACATAGTGAACACCACTTGTGGATGTAACATTCTTAGTAAGACACCAAATAAGGTTGATGAAATGTTTCTAGAAATTTCATAAGTATCTCGGCAGTCCATTAAAAATCCGGGTTCTCGACGAGTTAGTGCAGTTTCTAATATAACAATGGTCACAAAATTCAACATGTCCAAGTTGAAGGAGATGATGAAAAAGATGATCATGCAAGGAGCTTCAAAAGAATTCAAAGCATGTGGGATTTGTTCTAGTGTTTCTCATCCTACAGACACATGTCTAACTCTTCAAGAGCTCAATGTTGAAGTGAATGCTATAGGAGGTTTCAGACCACCTCAGAGGCAGAGATGTGATCCATACTCAAATAATTACAATCTTGGATGGAGATGTCATCCTAATTTGAGGTGTGAAAACAACAGAATGTGCATAATCAGTTTCAACAACAATTGGATCACCTTTCAATCCAAAGGTGCAGGTATCAAATCTCTAGCCCATAGCCAAATGATATTTGAGAAGGAGATGAGAGCAAACATTCTAAATTTTGAGACTTAGGGAAATCTCAAGATTTCAGTAGATTGGAAGTCAAGGATTCAGGAAAACTTTCATCTCAAGCGGTAGTTAACCCAAGAGAGAATGTTAGTTCTTTGACACTAAGGAGTGGTAAACCAGAAGATCACACCCATGGCTAAAATGGTGATATTTCGGAAGACAAGAGGGCTGGGAACAGAGCCGAACTAGATAAATATTTTGGGTCAATAGAACCACGTTAGCCAATGCGCACCTGCAATTTTGCTAATGTTAAGGAGCCATAATTAATTGAAAATCTCAAAATATTTCACGATATTTAATCACGCTCACAACTCGATATTCTTTATTGTGGTTCCATCACTAAAGAGGAGGCTAAAAATTCCAAAATTTTAATTTGAGATAGAGAATTGGCCGAGGAAAATCATGATCGCAACAACCAATCTGCGATTATAGATTTATGCCAACAACATGCAAAAATCTTGTGATAAATGTGTAGCTGCATACTAGATATCGTGACCGTAGAATTGTGAAATTGGTCAAAGCTTATTATATTTATCCACATTTTCCACTGATCAGTTCGGAGAAACCACCAACACCATTCCTTGAAGCACTAGTTGATACAAGAAGAATGGAGAATAATAACGCACTTTTCGATACCTTCAGCAAATGCGAGGTATATATTCATATACTCAAACTTGTCAAGATTTTTCCTCATTGTAATAAATTTATGAAGGAAATATGCACCATCAAGAGAAATAATAAATAAAAGAAGGTTAAGGTAAGCGGAAATGTGTCTGCTAAACTTCAAACGTGTATGTTAAGAAATGTGGTGATTATGACATGTGTAGTGTTACTTATCGGTTACACGAAATTTGATAATGGTATTCTTAATTTATGTACATCTTTAAATTTCTTGATTTATTATGTGTATTACCACTAGGATTAGGCACATTCCATGAAACCGGAATTTTTGTTTAGTTGGATGATAGATCTAATATATACATGAAAGGGGTAGTTTAAGATGTTATAATGATTGTTGATAACGCAATGTTTCATGTTGAATTCTTTGTGTTGGATATGAATCATGATAATCATGCATCTCCTTTAATATTAGGGAGGCCATTATGAAAATTGTCCGCACAAAGATTTATGTAAATAGTAATTCACTAACTGTAGAATTTGATGGCGATAAGCAGTGGCGGATCAGGAAAAAAATTCATAGGGGCACACAAGTATTACTAAAAATATATGCGTATATACGTAAAAATATATAAAAACTAACACAGTTTCATGTAGAAAAATATGTCTAAAAAATCAAAATTTTATTTATGTCCAATGAATATGTTTAAAATAACATGTGTGTTAAAGTTTTTTTTATGGAATTGTGATATCACTTCTTTCAAAAAACCGAACCATCTTTTACAAGTTGCTCACCCAATTTCATCAAATACTGCCTATTACATCCTTAAGTGTCGTAAATAAAAAATCATTTCTAATAAAAAAACATAATTCTCAAGTATTTAAGGATTTGCCTCCAAAGCACCTTCTATTTCTCTCCAACCATATCTTATAGAAAGCCGCCACCATGAGTCTGAATCTCTTTTTCTGATCTCTCCTGTTATAACTGTAGAAACAGAATCTCCGAACACTTCTCAGGTCATTAAACAAGGAAAATTAAGGTCTTGGAATACCTTTTGTGTATTCCTGCAACGTATGAACAGATGAGCTGGGTTCTCATCAATTTTGTCATTACAAAGTAAGCAGTACGGTACTCCAACGTGAATGTGAACACACAGAGGGAGTTGAAACATGCTCATCCAATATAATGATATAATGAGAAGAAGAGAGAGTTAATCAGTTGAATCTTGGCTGCATAAGACAAATTCCTACTGCTCCAAGGTTTTAGCCTTGCATTCAATTTATCCAGGAATTTTGGACAGCTCTCCATATTCCATTTGATACCTGAGACAGGCAACCCCAAGTATGCAACTGGCAGCTCTCCATATTTCACATTCAGAACATCCAGCAGACATTGAGCTTCCATGGCATTCATCCTGGAGGGGGGAAAATTGAGACTCTGTTGTTTTTATAGAGAGATACGTAGTGTCTTTAAAAATACTCAGCACCTTTT